>UESW01003898.1:1596131-1867148 GCA_900491605.1 Calamus simplicifolius
CTAAAAACTCATGAATGAGAAGATTGTCCAAAAAGGGCCTTTTTCATTGAGGCAAAAGAGGCCCTAACTAGGGTTCGGTGTCGCTCCCGGACGCCAGCAGGTCCTCCAGCGCTCGGTAAGGTCAGCGACCTGCTGGCGGAGCGACACGATCTCCTCCTCTGCCGGTCCGCCACCCAGCGCAGGGCCTCCGTCTCCCTCGTGGAGACGTCCACGTACTCCTCAACGACCCTCACGAGCCGCTGTTGGCTCGCAAGGGTCGATGCCAGGCCCAGCCCATCAACGGTAATCGTGGGACGGCCCCTTGGCGGTGTAGCAGATCATTGATCGATGCACGTAATTCCTCGGATGATCGCCCTCCTTGAGAGGCCATGGCCAAATACTGTTTCGAGACTTAAACCGAGGGATGGCTAAGACCAACACCCCTCGGTCATATTTATACTTGCCAGGCGAGTATCTCGATCGGTCACATCGTAGCCACCGACCTACGAGAACTCACCACATGTCATCGCTTTAGTGCCTGCGGAATCCGAAGGGCCGTGCCCCATCCCGAGAGAGATCGGTAAACACGTACGGACTATTCGGGAACCCCCCTGAGCAGAGTATTTCCCGATCTGCCGGCCCCCCATCATGAATGCTCCCGACACTTCCCCAAGCTCTTTTAAAGCTGGCCCCTTTTCGGGAAGCACAAAAAGGGAAGAAATCCAGTGCCTGGCGTGACTCATCCCCTCGGGAGGGGCAACGTCATAAATAAAGAGCGTGACCATGTACCACCCATTCCGCCCTGACGCCCCTCACCAAGCGCCGCAGGGACCAAACACTTCGGCTCATAATGGCAACTAAGCCACTTCTCCGAGCCCCAAACCTTCGAACCTTGGGGCCAAGTAAAAAATTCTGAACCTCGGCTGGGCCGAGCAACAAATCTCCGAACTCGGCTGGGCCGAGCAACAAGTTCTCCGAACCTTGGCAGGGCCAAGCAAAAAATTCTCCGAACCTCGGCTGGGCCGAGCAACAAATTCTCCGAACCTTGGCTGGGCCGAGCAAAAATCTCCGAACTTGGCAGGGTCGGGCCACAAACCCTCCGAACTTGGCAGGGCCAAGTAAAACTTCTCCGAACCTCGGGGGCCGAGCACAAATCTCCGAACCTTGGCAGGGCCAAGTAAAAATCTCTGAACCTCGGTCGGCCGAGCAGTAAAATCTTTAAACATCGGCTGGACCGAACAATAGATTTTTCGAACCTTGGCAGGTCCAAGTAACTCTCCAAACCTCGGCAAGGCCAAGCCATAAGCATTCGATCTCCAATAGCGAGGCCAAAACTCCAAGCTTCGAACCAAGATAAGGAGCGTGTTCCGCCGAACAATCTCCAGACCGCCGCTTACGAACCTCAACTAGTTCGGATAGCGCGGATCCTCGCCTAAGAGCGAGCGGGACGCCTTCGTACCCCACGACCAACAAACTCGGCACGAAAGAGATAAAGATTGAGAAACAGAACAGAACTCTCTTTATTTCATCGCCATCAAAATCAATTACAAATGCCTGAAAGGCGTTACAAGAGCATTGAAATGCATAAAATAAAGACAAGTGCAAAACTCGGGCAACTGCTCCAAAGCAGATCTGGGCAACTGTGATGCTCCGGCGTCCGGACTGCTGAACCAGATAAGCCGCATCCAGTCAGCTCGAGCCGATAATGGCCGGCGACATGGACCAATAGTTGCGGCCAGCTTCAGTCAATAATGATATCTCGATGACCCAACCGAGATATCAGGGTGACTGGAAAGGGCGGATGAAAGGCCATCCCAGACCACCCAACCGAGGGACCTCCGGCGAGCAGGTAGGAAGCCAGCGGACCCTGGCATCGGAACGCTCTCCCAAACCGAGTGTGCACCACCCTACCTTGCCAAGGCTCAAGGACAAGGTGTCGGGGCGGCACGCTTTCACCCCCTCCCCATGTGGCAAAAGATTCCCCAGGCGGACGAGCCCAGGAATCCAAATCGAGGGAGGAGGAGAAGTTCAAGCGAGTCATGGGGAGCCCGCGTGCACCTCCTACCATACGTCCCCGAAGGGAAACCACAAAGGTCACACTGGAAGAGCATGTGTGCGCTCTCCGTGTGATCTCTGCGCCCTCCTGTGCGCTCTCCATATGATCTCCGGGACTCATCCCCTAAGGGCGAGCCATCTTCGGCAGCTCCTTCATCGCCCCCGCTATCCGGTGGCAAAGGGCTTATGAGAGGAAAGCTCGGTCCTCCCACTCGCAACAGCAGAGAAACGAGCATGATGGAAACTCTAGTGGGAAAGAAACTTTGGGGATGACTTAACACAACCCCACTTCCCCTTTTTATAGGCCAAAAATGGACTGGGAACAATTACCAAGGCTATAAGCCTCGAGATTCAAACACCTGGGCCATACCTCCATGTGGCCTCCCAGGATGAAAACGGCGCCCTATACGCACCGAGCCCACCGCCTGAACTATGACGCATGCGAAGATTTCCTCTTGATCCCGAATCGCGATCATTAAACGCAGAGAACGTCCATGGCATTACGGAAACTGGCAGGTTCAGGAGATCGTCCTACGAAAATAATGTCCTCCAATGGTAAACGGCTGCGTGCGCCGTACGTCAAAACGACCCACATGGAAAAGAACACCTTCGGAAAGCACCAGAACAGCTTTTCCACCCTACAGGGCCGTATCATCAATTTCGGTGAAATAAAAATCGATTTTCCTGCAGAATGGCAGGGCGCTGGCAGAACAGCAAAAAAGCACGAGAACCGATTGTCCGCCGATCGCTTCCTGACAAAGTTGGTCGCTCGAAGAACTTGTGCGACAAAATTGAGCATCTCAAAGCAAAAATGAGCGCGAAGGCTACGTAAACCCTTCTTTCATTCACCGAAAAAGGAAGGAAGTGGCAAAGGAAACGAAAAACTTCGGCAACCACCCTCATATGTCGGCCCTAGCCGACCTACTTTGCTTGTCGGCCCTAGCCGACCTACTTCGCTTGTCGGCCCTAGCCGATCTATTCCGTCTGTCGGCCCAAGCCGACCTACCCTATCCGTCGGTCTTAACGACTGGCTTCATTTCTCAAGTTTTAATTAGACACAAACCGAACCAGATCGTCTATCGGTTCGCCAGTCAGGACTATCGCCCCGCCTTGGGCCAAGCCAATGCATTCCCTTGATCCCGAAATAAAGATGACCAAAAAGCGTCAACAAGCCATAAGTCGCTCGCGATTGAGGCAAAATTTGGAGCAAAGGGCCATCCAAAGAAAAACACTCAAATAGAAATAGAAAGTTCATTCATTGAAAGACATCAGTCAGATTTTCAGAAAGCAAAACACAGAGGTGGCTCTTAAGGGCCGGGAACCACATCAGTTCTGGAGGAACCCTCGGTTACATCCGCAGAGGTGCTAGATTCGCCTTTCTCTAATGCCTTTGCCCCTTCAGCGGCAGTTTGCGATCGTCCTTCAGAAGCTGCGGCTTCGCTGGGACCCGGGGCGGCACCAGGATCGGTATCAGAGACGTCGACGTATTCATCCTCCTCTTCTCCTTCGGACTCACCGGCATCAGGAGCTTCAGTATCCAGAAAAGAGAGATCCCATTCCGGGTGCTCACTGGATATCTTGTCTTTGCACTCTTCCATTCCAAGTTGGAAGGCGTCAACGCCGATCGCGTCCTGTTCCCCCTTGAGTATGGCGAGCTGCACCTTAGCCTCAGCAACTTGCTTCTCAGCCTCCGCAACTTGAGCCGCAGAATAATGTTTTGCTCCTCGAACTCGCCGGACCGTGCCTCGAGTTCTGAGCTCTTATTGCGGCTAGACACGAGCTCGCCTTGGAGAGCCCGATTCTCCAACCTTAACTTTGCTGTCTGCAAAACCAAAATCAGTCGGCATCACAAGAGACCAACTAAAGAAACTAAAAAGGGGGGGAATGAGATCGTACCTCCTCCTCTCGTCTGGCCAACCTTTTGGTCAGCTCCTCGGCCTCACCCCTGGCCCTTGTTCTATCAGCTCCGACCAGCTCGACCCTCTCCTGGAGAACATTAATCCTCGACTGCTTGGCTTCGACCTCTCCCTGGGCTTGGGATAGCTCGTTGCTCACCCGAGCCATCATCCCTTGGTGCCATTTAGCGCCGGCCCTCAAGTCGGCGATTTCGTCATCGCGCCGCTTCAGTTTCTCCTCTACCTCATCGAGCATTCTGGTCAGGCGCTTTCTCTCGTCGGCAGCTTCCCTTCCCAGCCGACCCAAACTCTCACTATGTTCCCGCCGCATCGCCTTCACCTCCTCGGAATGTTTCGACTTAACTCGAGCCAGCTCCAAGCATGCTTCGTCATTCTTTGCTAGGAGCCCCTGTAGCTCCTCCACTTTACGCTTTTGCTTGGACACTTCGGCCAGGGCGGCCTGATATGCCGCCTTCATCCCCTCCAAACCTCTGTTACTAATAGCCATAAGTTCCTCGAACTTCTCAGACACCTTCATTCGCGATCGGAGTTGGCGTTGTCTCTCCTGGCCTGAATGCTGGCCCCGTCGCCAAACTCAGACGCCAGCACATCGCCCGAGAAAGCAAAACACTCTACAGGATAAAAAATGAATGAGAATATACCATTAAGTCAGCCAGAATGTATCCACTACCCAGGAATGGCAACTCACCTGCGAGGCATAGGCCCGTGTCATCCTCATCAGGGTCGTATTGTCGATATCAGGAAGGAGATGGATACTTTCAGCCACGCCTTGCTGCCCGAACGCAGCATCAACCAACTCCAAATCCGCAAACTTGTCCGCCGAGGGATCTACACCCGGATACAAGGCCGACCTCATTAAGGCAGAAAACGCCTCCTCAACACCCGCGTTCGAGCTACCGGGCTGGTCATCTCCGCCCAAGGAGCCAACCCGAGCGACCTCCAACTGAGAAGCCTTCAGCTTCCCAGCTTCTTCCATCAGAATTTTGGCTTGAGTCTCCTCAGATAACTCGGCCAACCCAAGCGCCAGCCTCCCCAAAATCCTTCTCGGAGGAGTCTCCATCGCGGGACTCTTATCTCGCTGTGATCCCTCTTCCATCGCGCCTCCTTCCGTCGCTGTCACTTGCGCCTCCCCTGCAGGCTCCGCCGGAGCCTCTATCTGGCCTGCTTCTTGAACTGCCGTGGGTGACCCAGCGTCGCTACACCGGACTCCCCCGCAGAAAGACCAAGAGGGAGCTCGCCCTGAACCTCATCGACTGCAGCTGTTCCCTCTCCCTCTCCTACTGGAGTCAGTAGTGGTCCCGCGGAGGTGGAAGGCCCCCAGAAATGACCACTTCTGCCAGATCCGTCGCCGGTTCCTCTTTCATAGGGGACGCGGCCGGATGAGCCAACGGAGTCTCATCTGAACTATCCGATATTTCCAATACGGGAGGGCAAGGGATCGCAGCTGTCCTCCCTGGATCCTCCTTCGCCCCTGGCGCTTCTATCATGGCCGCTCCGGCGTCCGCGAGCTCCTTAAGGAGGTGTGAGCCCTTTTTTCGGGCCTACCGCTATCCACGCCGCTGCTCTCCCCTGAACGCTTGCCTCTCTTCCTTTTGGCGAGGCTCGACAATGCTGACCTCTTGGCTGCAAAAATGGAACATATGCGATTAAATCCAAACACGTTCGTCGGGGTAGCACGCAGCGGAGAAAGTAAAAGGGAGGACTCACCTTGCGGGTCCAGGGGGCTAAGCCCGGCGGCGAAGAGGGCCCCTTCCGATAACAGATCGTTGGCCGAAAACACTTGGCCATTGCGAAGGACATCCAAATCTCTCTCTCCTGCTCTGACAAAACCGGATGCGTTTCCGCATCCCTAGGAAAGCTTCTCCATTTCCGAGGAAGTCGGAACCAATGTTCCCCTCGGCGATAACGAATCGACTCTTCCATCCCTTGATAGAGGACGGCTTATCCACAATCACGTTGAAGGACCTTCGAGGTCCAATATATGGCCACTCCGATTTCCTCCCGGGTATCAGATGATAACAGGCACGGAAAAGAGGGAGAGTGGCGACAATCCGAATTTGGTGGCACATTGAGATAAATCCGATGATGCTCCG
Organism: Calamus simplicifolius; assembly: GCA_900491605.1. Classification (NCBI taxonomy): domain Eukaryota; kingdom Viridiplantae; phylum Streptophyta; class Magnoliopsida; order Arecales; family Arecaceae; genus Calamus; species Calamus simplicifolius. Next base: position 1,602,175 of record UESW01003898.1, read on the forward strand.
CCAGCTGTTTGGGGCCACCATCGTCGGACAGATGTTATAATGAGTCATGATTTCCTTCACCAAGGGGTGGAGAGGAAAGCGAAGCCTGCTTTCAAGCTGTCTTCATAAACGAAGACCCCGCGCTCCAGGTCTCGCGAGACCCTATGTCCAGGCTCCGGCACTTGCAGAACGACATCTGAGGGTATGCCATACCTCTGATAAATTCTTCCCAAATCCTCAGCAACGATCTCCGAAGCTACGTCGTCGGGGCTCATCATCATCTTAGCCGAGAAAAGCACCAGGCGAAACGGCAAGCATTGCGAGGGGGGAGACTCTTCAAGAAACAAAACGAGAGAATACTGTAAACATATGTATATATATAGCACGGCTACCGCTTTGCTTCCCCACTAAGGAAGCCATCTTGAGAGGACGAGGCGCCTCGCCCCAGGCGTCCGGAACCGCCTCGACAAACGCCATATTAATCGGGATTCGCGACGTGGCGTATTCCCAACCATCACTCTTGGAGTAGCCTTACCCACGAAGGCATGATGACCCTGCCGCATTAATTAGAGCATCATTGCACGGGCTATCTAAACCAAATCGCCCCATCCAAAATGCTACCTGGACTTATACTCCCTATGCCCGAACCTACGCTTCGAACTAGGAAGTGGAGGGCATGTGTTGGGAGGTAAAATCGTCATTGCATTAATATCCGTGCAAGGAGCCTAAGACCGACCTCCTCCCTTCGTCTCCCCCGAGCTTCCAGTAGCTCGGCTCCCCCAAGCTCCCATAGCTTGGCTCTCTCGAGCTTCCATAGCTCGGCCCTCCCGAGCTTCCATAGCTCGGGAGCTCGACTCTCCCGAGCTTCCATAGCTCGGCCCTCCCGAGCTTCCATGGCTCGGCTCCCCCGAGCTTCCATGGCTCGCCTCTCCCGAGCTTCCATAGCTCGGCCCTTCCGAGCTTCCATAGCTCGCCTCTCCCGAGCTTCCATGGCTTGGCCCGCCCGAGCTTCCATAGCTTGGCTCCCCCGAGCTTCCATAGCTCGGCCCCCCCGAGCTTGCATGGCTCGACTCCCCCGAGCTTCCTGTAGCTCGTTTCCCCCAAGCCCCCATCGCTCGGCTTCACTGAGTGACCCACGATCCAATACTCACCTCCGCGGAACCTGACGCAGGAGAGCCTAAGCCTACTGTAACAGCATCCTAGGCAAGGAATCATGTTGAGAAGTGGTCTAGAACCTATCAAGGCTACCTGAGACCTACACACCTACCAGATCTCAAGCCATCAAGGAGCTCTCCTAGCCGTCGATCCCTTAACAGACAAGATATGGATCCCAATAGCCCCACAACGGCCTGATTCGATCACCCCCGTATCCTAACAACCTCTGAACCTTCCAGAAGGCGCTCAAGATCCATGTGACAGCCTATAAGTATCACGCTCACAGATTCCCTCAGGTACGCGCACGCTCGCACCCTCACCCCATCTCTCCTGCTCTCTGCTGCTCGTCGGTGCTCTCACCTCTTAGAGCTTCCGATTGGCCGCCCCCAGAGAGACTCTCCGGAGAGATCCACCTTTCCGTTTTCTGATTGATCGCCGATTTTCTCCTACTGACTTGAGTGTCGGAGGGTCTTTCGCGGAGGGCCACCCCCTAACACCTATCGTGCGAGGACTTGTGTGCAGGTCCGCCCCTGGAGATCGACTACACCCGAGTCGGAGGACGAATCCCGGCGGCAACAATTCCTTCTCAAAAGCTTAACTCTTTTTACTCCCAAATATGAAGGTAAATAAGGGAAGAGGAATGGGTTTATAGTTTTTGCCTCTTTTTTTTTTATTTTTATCCTTACAAATTGATTTAGTTTTTTCTAATAGTAAAGGGCATATTTGTAACTTTGTAACATAAATTATCTCTTTTTTCTTTCATCATTCCTAAATAAGAAAAGGACAATAATTCTCTCTCCATCTTTTTCTTCCAAAGATACAAACAAATCCTTAAATAATCTGTTTGTACTCAAACAAGCTACACGCATTCAGCTATATGAAAAAATTTAGTTTTTTTCCTACATAATATACCATCATGTCCTTGAAGTTAAAGAAAGCAAGGCACATGAAGAGTATCATCATATATCATACGAAATTCTTAAAATTATAATTACTTTAATTTCACAATGATTTATTTTAGAATAATTTTGTTTAGGTAAATATTTTTTGATGATCTCTTCAAAATTATGTATGGTATATATAGTTGTTGGGGGCCAATCAATAGTTGTATCCTTTTACAATGAAAACTATGGAGGATTAAGATTCATGCCAGTTGTTACCCTCAATTGCTGCATCGATCAAAGCCTATATCAACATTTGACATATTGTCTCCATAGACTTGCTATGCACAAATATTTGATAGGAAAAAAAGTAGGGACAAGATCCATGCGGTGGTGAAAGCTATAGCGAAGACGCGTCAATTGGTATCGAATACTATGAGCCCGGCCCAATCCTGGGGGCCAATGCTAGTCAAAACTCCACATAATTAAATCATTGTTATCTAGTTTTAAATAATAGATAGGTTGGTGGTCCCTCATGGCAAATCCTGGGGGCCAATGCTAGTCAAAACTCCACATAACTTTCAGCAGTTGTCATGACCATATGTTAAAATCTAAAGGCGTATGCTAGTTGTACTCCATGATAACAATGATCAATCAACATCTCATGATGTTAAAATCCATTCCAGTTGGTCCCCATGGTGGATCACTCCTCAGTTGTTCTCATTGATGTTAATTTGTCACCCGTCCAAATGATCAAAGTCAATAAATGCAAAAGCGTATGTGTCGTTATTTGTGGCGACCAACTACACGTGTCGCATGGATGCGAATTAGTGACGCTTAAGCAATAGCTTTATGCCAAAGATTCGCTCTTAGCCCACCACCTCGGTTCAGGGACGCAATGTTCCAGGTCGGTCACGTTTTTAAAACTAGAGATCCAGTGACTGAGTCATTGTCTTATGCTCTTTATTAAACCCAACCACCGGACCATCGCTTGACTGGAAATTGGAAGCATCCCTTCGGTGGACCCTCTTCCGGTGGACCTTCGGAAGATTCCGATGGTCGGATCTAACGGCTCCGAGTGCACCGCGGGATCAATGGCTTTCTCGCAGTTAGAAGAAAATCGAGCGGCAATTGTTGGAGAGGACGAAGCAACAGTACGGAAGCTTCTAAATACACGGTAAAAAATTACTCTTCACGCCCCTTTATTTTTTAAAAAAAAATTAAATTTTTAAACTACCTTAAATCCCTCCCTCACCATAAAAATTTCTCTCCATACCCCCTCCCCTTCTCACCCCCTTCCCTCACTAGGTAAGGGTGCAACTTGGGCCTGGTTCAACCTAAATCCAAGCCCACCAAATCCGATTTACAATAGTATTTAAACTAATGTTTGCCCAATCCGAACCCAAAAGACCCAGGTTTAACCCAGTCCTATTTGCAATTGACCCGGGTTCGAGTTAACCGCAACCCGAACCCGAAATAACCCAAACCTAAGGGTTACCCGAACGGGGGTAGCTTATCGACATCACGTTTTTGGGGGGCGTTGAGAGTGCAAGTCAAGTTGGACGAGATGGCTAGCTTGAGGGCGAGGAAGACAAGGCCGTCAATCGCATGCGAATAAAAGAAGGACAAACATAAAGGCGAACCATCCGCACATTTCGTTTCACTTCTCGCCTCCTCCTCTTTGTTACGGCACCGCCTCCTCTTTTTTGTTTCAGATAAGACTTTTTTTTTAATATAATGTTAAAGCCCCGAGTTCAGCTTATGCATTCGGCAAGTGATTTTATTTTCGGTCTATTGGATCCATAATTCGGTGTTTACTTACTTTGGAAAAAGCATTTTATTTTATTTTTTCCATCAACTCGAATTCCAACCCGAAATTCAATCCGAATCTGATTTTTAAAAATAGGATTAGGGTTGAGGTTTTACAAATAGGATTAGGGTTAGGGTTGACATTTTACAAATAGGGTTAAGGTTAAGGTTGAGGAAACCCGAGTTTCATGAGCCCGAGTTGCACCTCTACTGATAGGTCAAATAAAGGCCTTCTGTTCGGTTTTGTTCAGTCTATCAAGGCCGAACGAAGACTAGGTCGAACAAAGGCCCTTAGCCCTTTGTTCGGCCATGAGCAAGGAAAAATCTAAGGCTAAGGGATGGGAGCTGGTGCAGAAGGGAGAGGGCCGGAGCGGCTGGAACCGAAAAAGGAGCAGAGAGGGAGCTAGGGGATTCGGGGTGAGGCGCTCGATCGACGAGGGTCATTGCATCTGCTCATTGTCATCATCGTCGTTGCTGCCACTGGTATCGTGCTACCGTTGTTTATCGCTGTCGATTGAGGAAGAAGAAGGAAAAAAAAAAGGAGAGGACGGTGTCAGCCGGGTGGGGTGAAGGGAGAAGGGTGTGGAGCGGGAAAAAAAAAAGAGGATGGTGTAGGGATTTAAGGATAGTCCGGAGAATTAAATGTTTTTTAAAAATCAGGAGTGTGGAGAGGAATTTTTGCGGTGTAAATAGAAGCTCCCCAACAGTACTTAGGCACCACGCGTCTCGCGCTTGGAAGGCCTGGTTGTCTCCTCTCCGCTTGGAGGTGGATCACGATCGAAGCAGAGATTTTAGTCGTTTGTGCATGCTTTCGAATCATTCGTGAGACTTGTCATCCGTGATCTTGCATCCAAGTACTTCTCCGGCTCGGAGATTTCTTCTCGATCGAAAGGTACGCGCTGCCATCTCCCTTAATTTCTTGAATTCTCTTGAATTTTTGTTGAATTTTAGTGCTGGTGAGCGAGTGTTGAAACTGATCTGAGCATTCTAGGAAATGGAGTCGAATCTGTTGACATTTGAAGCGCCGTGGCTCCCAGAGCTCTTCTTTTAATTTTTGATCTAATTTTTTAAAGGTTTGACGGTGCGTCTCTTTCTTGGAAGTGATCGATTTGTTCTATTGTTTGAACTTCAAACTTAGATCTGACGTCAGTTTACAAAAATTAGATCTTATTTCACGCTAAATTCTAGATCAAGAATTCCAGTTCGATGAGAAAACCTAATAATATAGACATGGGATGGGAGGAGAGGAGAACGATGAGAATTGAACCGATGGATCTCAGTATTAGAGCTAAATTTGGATCTTTTTTTAAGGGGAAAGCTAAATTTAGATCTTTAAAAAAAAAAAAAAAGCTTTATCCGACTTTTGATCCAAAAAACAAAACAATCCGAGAAAGTAGTTTTTGTTGCATTTTCCTGGTTCGATTCCGTCAACTTAAATCCGTACGTCCATTCATTCAGGACCCACTAATCAACGGTGTATAGTTGAACAGATGGCGAGACCCGAAATTTGATCTCTTTTTGGTTCCACTTGATCGGTCTCGAATCTTTCATCGTGTCTGCACTCCTGGTACTCGCGGCCACAGCTGATGTGTCAGGCCCACCGAGTCCGGATGAATATGGCCCAGTCCGAGTCTTCATCGGAACAAAGTTAAAGTTAGAAGGAAAAGTCTTTGTATATCGATCTGGTACAAAATGATCTGCATCACGATGATTTATCTATGCATAGGCCTATATTGGAAGGCTCATTCATAAATTCTGTATTGCTGATGCACGGATTAATGCATGAGTAAATCATCGCGCTTGATGCAGATCATCTTGCATCAGAACGGTGTACAAAGACTTTTCCATATTAAAAAGTTTATCCTAAGATATCAGATTAGATTCGACCTTAGACTAAGACTAGTCGGTTCGAATTCGATAACACCATCCAAGTATCTGGAGTCGATTTGGCTATATATGTATGTGTATATATATATATATATATAGAAATTTTCGATGCATGAAGATTTTAAAAACATATTTTATATTTAAAAAATATAATATACAAAATATTAAATTGGATTGGATCAGGTTTGAATTGAATTTAGTTTATTTTCTGAAAGCTTAGGTCTGATTTAAAATTTTAATGAATTCAAGCATTTTAATTTTGCTAAGTTTGATAATTTTTTGAATCAAGTTCAGCTGACCCACGTGTTCGATCCCTGTCCACCCCTAGTTCCTGGGTTTTCCCAACGATCACGCTAAAAGCTAGGAAAGACTCTTGCATAGGATCGAGGGCTGCAAGACTTTTTTTTTTTGTTACAAACGGACGACCATACCAGTCTAGCGTGAGTCAAGCCCGATATATCGGAGTACAATATCTGATATAAGACTATAGGACATAGATTATCTAGTCTTCAGGACCAAGAATCAGAGTACTGGACCACTCGGGCAGCTACCCAATCAGCCGCTGAGTTAGTTTTTCGATAAATATGCCGAACCTGAACTCTGGAAGCCTGATGGAGCATAGACCTGATGTCGCATAGCAAAGGATTAGAAGATAAGGGGTCACCGAAGTCCTGTCGGAGCCAACGCATCACTATAGTGGAGTCCCCCTCAATAATAAGATGATAAAAATTTAAACAACGGATAGCATAAGATATGCAAAACTTAATTAACACAAAAGAAAAGAGCTCTTTCATGTGATCAGCTCTGACAAGTTCGTGTTAATATTCCTTGCTTGGAAATGGCCATGGCCTTCATGTGCGTCTCCTTTTTGGCTGGGCAGTGGGCACCCTTCGAGCGTTGAGCTCTTTTTCTCCGCTTTCAGAAGGGATGCCATTTTTAAGGATAAAGGGCAGGGAGATCAGGTGAGGTGCCCACCCGGTTCGTCGGCTTGCGGGTGCAAAGCCGGTACGTGCATAAAGCCGCCTTTTCTTCGCAATTTTTTTTCTAAACTTTCAATGCTAAAATGCTAAACTAACCATAATTCTCCAAAGAGTTTAAGCAAATGTAACGGTACATTTTTTTCTTGTAGTTAAAAGAAAAAAAAATAGACATAAAATTAAAATAAAATATAAATTACTATCATATAATTTAAGCATTATCAAATTATCTTTATATGATTTAAAATATTACACTTAATCATTATTTATTTTTAATTTTATCAAATTATGTTCATATGATTTGAGCTGTTATACTTAACTACTATATGTTTTAAATATCATCAAATTATATCTATATAATAGTTTGAACATTTTGAGTAAAGCTTGAGTAGATTTAAAATAAAATGTAATTTAATAGCAATTAAAATGTAATATGTGAAATCATATGAATGTAATTTATGCATAATTGTTAAGAGCAATATTTTAAATTATATGGTGCAATTTGATAATATTTAAGCTATAGGATGCTAATTTTTATTTTGTCCTAAATTTAGCTATGTTTTATTGCATGATATATTAGATAATTATAAAATTACATGTGTTTAAAATAAATATGGTTAAAATGAGAATATTAAAAAAATATTTAATGATAAATAAAATGAAAATTTAAAAATTATTTATAAAAATAGAGATGATATCAATTAAAATGATAATTGAAAAAAAGATGGTTTAAATGATTTCGATAGTTGCAATATAAACCTGAGAATTTAATTTATGATAAATCCATTACGATAGAAAAGGAGTAATAATAAATAAAAAATTATATAAAAAAATAATTCTCAGTATCTAATAAAAGATATTACTATAAATCGGATATAACAGAAAAAAAGATTAATGTAGCTGAAGCTAATGATTTTGAGAGTAATATTTTATCATCATATAAATAATTCTGATCATTTGTCTAAAATTGTTGGTTTTATACGAATGACCAGATGATTCGACGGCATGGAGTGGCTATCCTTTGGCCAGCAGTGCGGTCGGGAATGGTGGTGTAGCGGGGTAGAGATAATGGGTAACTTGATTCATATTTGTGATTAAATATAATGGTTCTGTAATTTTTTTTTTTTTTTTCAAAATATCCCCCACCAACCTGTGGTGCTGCTGCATCCTCTTTATTCATTAAATAAATAAATAAGCATAATTTACAGATATTATATATATATATATATATATATATATATATATATATAATTTCTTACACTACAAGAAAATAAAAATATAGCGACGTCCAAATGCATCGCTATAGGTTGTTTAGCGACGCAATTAAGATGTCGCTAAAATTCTCTGCGATGCACTAAATGCGTCGCAATATATTACGATGCAGCAAAATACATCGTAATATTGCGACTCATACTGAATGCGTCGCTAATTAAAAAATAATTTTTTAAAAAATATATATATATTTTAAAAAATTTAAATATATATATATATATTTTATTTTTTTTAAATAAATTACGATGAAAAATAGCGTCGCTAATTAATAAATTTATATTTTTAAAAAATAAAATAAATTAATTTTTAATTTTTTAAAAAAATTGCGACGCATACTAATGCGTCGCTACATTAAAAATAAATTTTTTAAAAATATTTGCGATGTAAACTCTTGTCACAATTGCGTCGCTAACTAGTTAATTTAATTTTTTAAAAAATTAAAATAACATAATTATTAATTTTTTTAAATTAATTGCGACGAAAAATAGCATCGCTAATTAATTAATTTATTTTTTTAAAAAAACAAAATAATTTAATTTTTAATTTTTAAAGGAAATTAATATATTAATTTTAAAAAATTAAATATTATAAATTAAACTTGCTAATACAATGTAATTGCTAATATAATTGATCAAAATAACCATTACAAAATTTTTAAAAACAGATAAAAATTTATTTTATTAATTATTTAAATTTTTCATATACAAAACAAGAAAAATAAAAAATACATCAAGTAGTGAAAAAATACATCATGTGTCTGTAGGCGGCTGTGGAGGCTACGGAGGCTGGGATGAACCCTGCGATAGGTGACGAACTAAATCCTGCAACTGACGCATCTGCTCTCTCTTTGAGAGCTCCTTCCAGACCTTCTCGCGAACTTTCTCCTTGATAGATCTTCGGATGTCGTCTATTTGCTCGGGAGGAATATCGCAAGAACCACGCGAACTGGAGCCCTTATGGAGAAAATATCTGAAAGCTCTGGTGCCCAAACCATAGACCCTACGGTCTCACGGCTGGGCACCAACAGCTTCCAAAAACACACATCGACTCTCTTCTGGTGAGAGTTCGACGGACGGCCCCCCATCAGTAGAGTCGACCTGCGAAGCCTAAGACTGCAGCTCCTCAACTCGTGCCTTTGAGTTATAAAATCAATGACAAATGAATCAATATATAAAGCTGAATAAAATATTAGAAATTAAATAAATAAAATATAAATCTAATTTTTTACCCAATCTTCCGTCCTTCCTGGTGTGTGTCGTCCTGAATAGACGAAACTCACGAGGATCTTTGCCCTCTTGTTTGGACTACAAAAACAGAAGAAAGAATATAAATGCAAGTATTTATTAATGACTAATTAGTATTTAAATTGTTTATGGTTTCTTACTATACCCTATGCTCCTGAATAGAAATGGAACCAGCAGTGTGATAGAAGAGGCCCATGTCATGACCGTCCTTCTCAGATCGATGATTTATGCTGATCAATGCAGACCTTCTGATCCAAGCCTCGAACCGCCACGCCAGCTGCCAGCTAGCCCTCTAAATGCTTTGAGTTGGTGTCGTTATCTGCATCAAATGCTTCACCATAACGCTGTAGTGGTAGCAGTAGTTTAGACATCAAGTTAGCCCTCTAAAAATTCTTTAGAAGTCACAAACTGGTGCCATTTGCTCGGGACTTGTCAGAAACACCGAGACACTCGCATGCTACGTGTCCTCCCACATTACCTAACATGTAGAGTACGCGTCAAGTGTGGTATAGCCGTCCGTTGAGAAGGATCCCACATTTCCCACCGATCGACCATGGTTGGCTAAAAACAAAAGGACAGCCACACCCCCACAAGCTTCGTGCGAGTCCCACGTGCGATCTAGCGAAAGGATTCACCCGAGCGGAAGCGACTTGAAAGCCAAGGAGGCAGGAACCTTCTGAGATGGCAATCCCGCAAGAAAAGGACAGAATGGCTTGAAGTGAGGCCTCTGGAGCGGAACTCCTTTTCATCCCATGATCCAACTACCCTTTCTGTTCTTATTTATTTTATGCAAGGCATTGGATTTCCAACTAACGTAATACGGGTGATTTGTTTCTTTCTCCTGGTTTTTGGAACACTGAGCTCTTCTTGAGCTGAATTCCTTGTGTTTGGGAGAGCCTAGGTAACAATGGCTTCAAAACTCTTGTTTCAAGATTTCAACCCTAGTTTGCATCTGAGATCTTTCTTGCTCTCTTCTTTTTGCGTTCTGTTGGTTATCTTCTTGGTGCCGAAAGGATGGGATGTTACGATTGTTGTTATACTTTTTCTTTTTCCTCCTTCAGTAGGGGTCGCGATACTGTGGAAAAGGTAGCATCTTTAATATATGGTACATAGAAGCTGGATGCAAAACGGTGTTTTTTCTATTTTCAAGAATGCTTGTTTCGAGCTACAAGTTTTCTCTACTAGTTTCGTTTTTTTTTTTCCCCCCCTTCTTTTTTAGCGACTACAGGACTGCTTGTCATTTTTATAGAGGAAATCTTGATCTTTCATCATGCTGGAAAGCAATTACTTGTTTCTTTTGTTTATTTGGTAATCTGAGAGTTTCCAATTCTGCTATAGTTTCTGAAAGCTGGGATCTGCTGTTCGCATTCTTATAACATCTTTTTGAGCTTTGGTTTTTCAAGAACTGGGTTTTGGAATGTTAATATGCGGGCACAGGTAAGAAGAATAGAATCTATCGGTGTCACATGGACTTTTGATTTTGATCTGTCCCACATTGGATATTTGGTGTGCGATGCTAGTATTACTTTTGCAGAATTAGTCTCAAGAATGCATGGTGCTTTGTTAATCATCTCAGTCTAAATCATTTGCAGATGTTTCTTTGATATTAACTACAGAATGTGTTGGATTGACTGTGACTGAATTTCTTGGCTTGTTCTTGAAACTTCACCTCTTTAAAATGGTTCTTGTATCCAAAGATTCTTGCTTTGCTCAAGATATCCTAGATAACTTTGAAGGCGACATAGGGAGAATTGAGATTATATGCTATTTGCATCCTTCTTTATCCTTCTCCTTCATTTCTCTACACAATTTCACTGAAACTATGGCATGTCCTCTTCTCTTGTTGTTGTTTCCCATATCCACTTTAATTCCACTTCTGATGAAATCTAAGAATGTGCAGTGAAATCATTGAAACTTGAAATATGGTGGAGCAAACTTAGTTTCTAGCTTTCAGCTCTTAATTATATATGGCCATAAAATGTGCATCAGTTTATTGTTCAACTCCTTCTTACTGAAGGTTCTTTGCATATTTTACTACCATTTAATGAGTAAATTGATTCTTTAGTTGATTATTTTCATATGTTCATCTTAGTGACTTGTTCATGAATTTTCTGCTCTTTAAAGAATTATTTACAGTATATGCGCCCAATAGTTCTTTTTATCACTTCATGTAAGATTCTAATTTGAATTTCAGCACTTACTGTCATTTCTCTTGCCAGCACAGAAATGAATTCTGTCTTTGTTACAGATGATCTATTTGTGTTCTCCAAAAGAGACTAAACCTTTCAATATTTCTCCCTCAGTCCCCCTCTTACCTCTCTTTATATAGCCGCAGTATCTACTGAATTTATCAGTAATAGCAATAAGAACTTGTTCCTAAAAATTAGCTCATGTTACCTTGTTAACAGCTGAGAGATCTGACACCTATGCCTTTATCTTGGTAGAAAGGAAGGAAAGAGATCTTGAGGATTTTCATGATGGAGGATTCTTGCTATATGGTCCTGTAGTGCAAATTATTGTGTAAGACCTAGTTGATGTGATATGGCAACTGATATTGATCAAACTTATAATGGATGGCCGCATGATAAATTGTCTGACCATGATGAACCTCAGGTACTTTCTCCTTTCATTAGGCAACCCACATAGCTACTAATTCTGAATATTTTGTCTATCCATTGTTTGTGCTTCTTAAAGTTGTTTTCTTCAACATAATAATTGTGTGTATCATGTAAACTTCACCTCTTTATTTATTTCTTATTATTCTCGACATAGAAGATGCCTCTTTTATAAGGACTCTGTTCTGTGCCTTAAATATTCCGTGGTTCTAAAGAATTCCAATTTGTCTGAGCAATATTAGTAATTTTTTTCTTAGGTTAGCTCTGAATACCTTGATTTATGAATTGTCTTATGATTTGTTTTAACTTTGAACTGTCAAGGAGTCTTACCTTCTCAATTATTTTAGATCTTCTGTCCATGCTCTGTTCTTAAGTAGGAAACATGTGCTATTACACTCTGGAAGCTTCTTGTTGTGGATTATCCATATCTTCACATGTTTTATTGTGGAAACCTGCTTATTGAGAGCATCATTTACTCTGCAAAACCTAATGCAAACCAATCGTGGCAAAAGTATATTACCTTCAGATTCTCCAGAGCTCCCATATTACCTTGATTTAGACAACATATTAATCAACAAAATGTCAAGAAATTTAGTTAGCTTTGGGGTCTGAGGTCATCCCATTAGGATTGCTGGTTCATTAGATAATCACGGATCATATTCGTTCAGTTAAAATATGCTATAGAGTAGTGAGTGTGCTATAATGCTTCCCCATCTCAACTCATGTTAGATCAAACATTGAAGGCTTGCGAATAAGTCTGATATGTCTGCATCCTATGTGACCATGTGATGACGTCATCAAGCCTCATTGTCAAGAAGATATGTTGTTATATTAATTGATCTTATTTCATAGAACTTTCATAGTCAAGCGTATAAGGGCTGGAATGCTAGGCGAAGATTTTATCACCTGCTAATAAATAGCAAACACATAACTTGTCTAAAACCCATTCACATTGTTCTGACATTTAATACTTCTCACTTTTATAATGAAGGACCATTTTGTCCCCCAATTTAATTACTGTTATAGTGATAAGCATGATCAATGATAGTGTAGGTTAGCAATCATTAATTTACATGGGGAAAAGAGATCAAGCAGAGCTCATGATCACGACTCTACATAATATTTCTGGGCTAGAAGAGAAAGAAATGGCATACAACATGTTTGAGGCTGCATAAGAAGTGCTTCTGCCATAGTTTGTCATCTCAGATAAATATTTAAGGCTATCCAAAGTTTCAAGATGGGACAGAAACCAGAGTTTTTAGAGGAACCCAAGAATATATGAAGTTGAATACATGGAATTAAACTTGTCGGTGAAGCCTAGAGAAGTGTTGCATTAATCGAGTTCATAGAAGTATAATGCATTGAAGCAAGTAAGCATAGAACCATATGGTGATTATGTTGGATTACAGAAAGAATAGATGTTGCAAAAAGACGGAGGCTCAATGCAAAAGACATGACAGACAATATGCCGGACAATAGGGAATAAATTAATTGTTGCCTCAGGTTTTAGGGACGATCTTTGAAACACGCATCACACATGCATTAATAACACAGCCAAGCAACCAAGCGATCGAAGAAAATGGTTCATATAACTTGGTAGGATGATGGGGAGGTAGATTCAATGCAGAGCATGTGCTTCTGATAGAGGACTGAGTCTCTGGAATGACTACCTGCACTGAAGCATACTGTCCTGTTATTGCTCTGCTAATCAGTTGTTTGCTCAGTACACACTCATCCATCCTTACATGGAGTCACTTCTCCCACAGTAAAGGGCACAAGACACTAATTTCTTGATAGGCAAGTAAATTATGGATCCAATAACCCATCAAATATTTTATGTTGTTATTCTCACAAAAAGATTTGTCAATGTAAGAAATGAATATTGGACGGCTTATTAAGCAAGTGATTTATGAACTTAATTATAGTATTAAAGGCTGTTGATTGCTGAGAGGTCTTATGGCAATATATGGTACGAGATGTTGCAATAGAGAATCATAATTATGGTGCCTGTAAATGTTGCATCTATCCAAGGACATAGCGTGGCCAGAGCAACTGGATACTGTAGGGGATTCTTCAGTTCATTAATCTACATAGCATTGATGAATCTTCACACCCTATGTTAATAATTCAAACACATTCTTAGCATGTCAATTGAAGGTTAGCCAATCTACATAATGCAATGAATAAAGATCATACACGTAAGAGTAAATTATTTACATAATTTACCTGAATGACTGAGCTCTGAGCACCAAAAGTGTCTGAGCTTTGAGCGTGCAACTTGTCACTAGGCAAAGGCGATAGCTTCCTTGTCCATGGTTGATAGTTTCAACATTATCTTTTAACGTTCTTCTCAAATTAAGTCATTTTTCTTATAAGCACAGTACATTGAACCATATTTTGTAGGACTTCAAATAGAGGAGTCCTAAATTTTAGCTCTTCATACTCTTGTGCTTAAATACTTGATTAGATAGGAAGGTTGCTATTTGAAATTATTATTTCTGTATAACCTGAATATGAGCATTAATTGGGAAAGATCTGGCCACTAGACTTTCTCAAGCCTTCAGAATTTTAGTAGAAGGAATTGCATTCCTAATAAACCACTAAATTTAAATTCTAAATTCTGAATAGCATATCTTCAGAATGTAATGTAATTATTATTACTTATTTGTTACTAAAAAGTAAAGCTTTCTCTTATTATTTGTGACATTTCTGTAATTTGAATAAAGCTTTTTTGCTACATTGTCAAACAGTCTCTTGGCCCCATGTAGTTGGGAAAAGGCTTAGATGAGTTGAGTTGTTGTTAAACAGTCTCTTGACAGAATGTTGTGCTTTGGTCCATTAAGATGAACTCTAGATGATCATAATTCAAATGTTCTTATTCTCTTTCACTTAGTTGGAACATAATTTCTTTGATTTTTCATTGTTGTTCCCTTGAGTGCATGTCATGTCTGGTCTGACTTTACACTTCATCCACATATGCATCAGTAATTTTTCACTAAATTATCCCATCTTTAACACACTTTTAGAGTTTATAGTTACAAAAACCTTGCCTGAATGAAGTATCTTCACCTTCTTTTCTGTTCAGTGGTTGCGTTATGCATATTTTTGAAGCTTTAGATGTCTTGTATCCTTTGAAAGCTGATACTTGTGGTGCTTTGGGCTTAACTGTAATCAGTCCTGTTCATCAATTCCTTTTTTGTTTCGCTTTTTTGTAGTTGGAATATATGGATAAAATTGTCATGACATGAGCTTGTATGTCATTGATATTTTGTTCTTTTTCCTTTCACCTTTTCTTTTCTTTTCTGTGAGATCCTGCATGTCATTGTCATCCCTTTTTTTTTTTTTACTATTTTTTGGTTTGCAGGAAGTTTCAATTTCCCAAATGCTTGATCATGGTTCAATATCCTTTGGAAGATTTGCAGTCGAGTCGTTGTCATGGGAAAGAAGGTCAGTGTTTACTTGCAATAGGCGTCAAGAGGAGCTGGATAAATTCAGAGCTCCTGGTTTAGTTGCCCAAAAGAAAGCATACTTTGAAGAATATTACAAAAGGATTCGAGCTATGAAGTCTTTGCAGGAGAATCAGCAAAATGAGCTCCCATTGGATCATGGTGTCGATGGTAATACTTCTAGTCAAACAGAAGAGGAAGATGAAACAGCTGCAAAGCTCGAAAGTCTCCAAAATGGAGCAGCAAATACTAGCGATGCATGCTTAGAAAAAACTGCAGTTGGAGTTGCCTTGGAGAATGGAAAAGGCTCCAATAAAACTCTTCAAATAAAAGACTTGAACCATGAGATTGTGACACAATTGGAAAAAGCTGGGAAGAGATTGAAGAGGAAAAGAACTCTGGCTATGCTCATCAGATGCATCCTGTGGATACAGAATCATTAGTGCATGTATCATTCGTAAAAGGCATAGAAGAAATTGATCAGCATGACCACAGTAGACTTGATGATGGAGGAATTTCAAGGAAATACAACAATTCAGCATGTGATGCCACGATTGTGGCAGCTACCCAAAGGACTGCGTTATTTTCTGTGGATTCTAATCCAGAAAATTTGGAGCATACACTGGTTGACAACACTACAGTAAGGAAAAGAGAGTTGACTACTAAGAGGCCCATGGAGAAACGAGCATCAGTTCCAAAGGTCAAGAAGGTATGCGAAAGTTGGCATGGGATTTTTTTAAAGTACTTTTTGCTGTTAATAGAGCTGCATGGTCAAATTAAAGTTGAATATAACATTTCTAAACTGATATTCAAAAATAGGAAAGAAACCAAAAAAATTAGTGAACATGGAGATTGAAATATCAAAATATTTCAAGTGTTTTTGATAACCCGCTGTACTGCAACCATTGAAAATTCCATGTTAAGCATTTAATTCCAAATCCATATCTTCTCGTGTGCTTGTTGTGATCCAAATGATGTTATGATCACCACAATCATCGTGATTGCTATGGATGAAGCTTGGTGATGTTTTCAGCATGGTACCACATGCAGGCATGTGATTTGATCCAGTGGCAGATCCAGAGGCATAGCATCTTCATAAATGCTAGCTGATTTTAAGAAACAACTAGAGAACAAGAAATCTGCTATGGTTTTTGTTGATGGTTGCCTGTGGCCAGTGGCAGGTCCTTAGTAGTTTCCGGTCTTTGTAGGATTGGTCCAAACATGAAAGATGAGAGAGAGATGTGGTTATGGCCTCTGGGAGGTGGCCTGTAGAGGATGAGAAGAGAAGGACAAAAATAAAAAAAAATAGTGAAGGGGAAGAAAAATAGAATTGATGTTACACACACGAGAATAATGTTTCAACATCAAGCCAAATCTGACTTTCTGATCTCCATTTCCTCCAATGGCCACAGCTTGTTTCAGCAATGTGAAGCACAACCATGGTTGTGGATTTTTTTCAAAATGTTGAGATATTAAGTTATTGAATAATTCATATATTCATGATTTATTCACAAGATCATGAGCTTTACTATATCTGTGACGTATTTGCAAAATAATGTATCATTCACAGTATGATTCTGCAAGTTCACTATTTTCCAAAAATTCAGTGAATTCTGTAGCCACGAATTTGTTATTGGAGTAGTTGATTCAATAAATGGTGATAATATTTCTCCAAGGTAGTTTGTTAATTAAAGTAATCAATGCAGCTATTTTGTCCATAATTTCCTCGTGAAGAGTTCTCCCGTGAAGCATGTCAAGTTTGCTAACATTATCTGTCTCCAGTTTTTTTTTTTTTAAAGATTTACTAAAGTTATACTTCTAGATTGCATAAATACTTCTTTCAAATAAAGTTAGCATTGCTTAGGGAAAGGTTATTCAAAACTAAAGCAATTATTCTGTTCATGTAATTGCTTGCAGGCTTATTTGCTTTCCCAAGCTACAATGCATATTTCTTAGTAGGAATTAGTTTACAGCAAAAATAATAATCTGTCCACAGATTGACACTGTTCCGAGATTCATGTGTATTGAATAATTAAGTAATTTCTTCATCTGATATGTTGTCAGGAGCCTGCTACTTCAGTGAGAAATGGTCTAAAGTTGGACTGCAAAAGCAAATCAGAAATGAAATCAACTCTGAGACCAAAACATCCATCCCAAAGGATGATTGGCAAGACAGATAGCATTATATTTTCAAGAAAGACTAGTGCTGATGGTGTCTCCAGCAGCTATAGATCTGCCTCTGTTGCTTCCCATGGATCACTTACAGAACTGCGATCTAATGTTACTGTACCTCGCCCTTTTTCTTTCGCTACTGAAAGACGGGCAGCTGTCTCTTCAGGCATTAGAAAGGGCACACAGAGTTTGGATCCCAAAACTTCAAACAAGTCGGCACCATCATTACATTATAAGAAGGATGCCATAAATGTTCAGGTAACCCTTCTTTAATAATTACTGCTCCAGAGCAACGGAATTCATATATTTTGCTTCCTCTTTTGATGTCTTTTGTTTGAAGCCATCTTGATGGTATTTTCTTGACTTGGGTGCTTTTAGTATTGTTGACGCCATCTCAAGACACATGGCTTCTTACCACTCCATGTTGTGAAATTATTTTTAAGAATATCTAACTGGCCTATGCTATATCTGTCTAGAATTTGCTTTGAATTACTCGCTTGGAATTCATTCATGTAGGTCATTAGTTGGGGCCAAAAAAGTTCCTTTCAGTAGCAAGTTGTGAATATTCCTGTTGGCTTGTTTTGCTAGATAAAGTCTAAATGGATCCAGTTTATGAACTTTTGTTGTTTACCATTGTTACAACAGACTTTTATATGCACCATTGTTTCTTTTTCTAGCAAGTCATAACTATATATCAAAATTGGCATCAGTTTTGCATCCATAGCCACTCCTTTTTCACACACTTAATAGTACATCTGATTTAAGGCTTTATGTGTGCCTCATCTCCATTTCTGTTGTTTTTGCAGGTTACCTCAAAGAAATCAGCCACAACTACTAGTGTGAAAAGCAGAGGATTAGAAAACAAAAGGTTGATTTTGTTTGATGACTTTAGCAACTTTGTGGAGGGATAGATTACAGAAAATGCTCATGCCTTTCTTGTGCATCATATGATTTGAATTTTTAGGTGCCCTGGAGAAGTCAAAAGGATGCCTGTAACATCAGGGAGCAAAAAAACCATTCCTAGAGGAGGTGGCATTGCCATGCTTGGCCCACCAAAGTCAAGGTACAATACCTGCTAAAAATCTTTGCTTGCTGGAGTTGGCTATATTAGCATTTATTTATGGATCTGGAATCTTGTGCTAGCACCATTTAGTCTTTTCTTGCAACCGATGATTACTGGAACTGCTTGGTTGACAGGCTGCAGATGAGAAAATTCATCTTGACTTTTTTTTCTTTATTTTTTAATAGCTAGTAGGACCTAAAAAAATTAAAGTTACTTGAAAAGCAGGTCCATTAACCTTCCTGCACGGGCCAAGTCTGATACAAATGGTGGAACTGTCTCCAGATCCGTAGATGCTGCCAGAGGCAATAAAAAGAAAGAGGTAGTAAATTCGCTATTTTAGGCTGCTTGTTTTGTTGAGTCATATTTATATTTTCTTGTGAATATTTGGTCTCTGTCAAATAGTTAGTTCTAACTCTTGCATTCATAGCTCATCCTGTTCATTTGGATGCTCGATGATGTTTATGTTCCTGTTTCATGCTTGATATGGATGTAGTTCTTTTCATCTCTGTGGTCAAGCATGTATTTACCTTTATTAATTTACGTACAGCAGATTCTATAAATCTGCGGTGATGCTTGTGGATTTTATTCTGCAGGAGAAATTTGTTGCAAGGTGCATGCCAGAGGTTCATGGTGTCGGTGCAAAGAGTTTTGCTCCCCATCCGACTGGAAATCTCAGGACGGAAAGTAAAAAGGTTGCTTCTTTGATACTATTAGAGCTGATATGAATTCCTTCATCTGCACACTATTCTTCCACTGATATTCCACTGCTGAGCACCCTGTTGTTGACTAGGCAGTTCTCTTTGCACCATGAAATATATAAAATTATGGTGTCTTTCGAATGCTGAACTATTCTATATGTAGAAATTATTACTTGAAAGAAAAATGCTGTTAAGATCCAACATATTTCCAAACATTTTCTCTGCACTGCTTGTTTGCCACATTGTTCGAGGGGGGCTGGTGTGTCATACCACAACCACCCTAAGATTCGCATAAATTCCATTGGTTGCATGGATCTCCTTGAGACATGGGAAACCAGTTGTGCAGAGGGGTTCTCGAAGTAAATGAATTGAGAAGTTTTTGATCCTGCAATCTCAAGACTTCCAGGTTACCAAAAGTTATTGTGAGTGGATTATGATATCCCGCATATGATGACTGTTGGAGGCTCCCGACTCTGAGTCAACAATCATAAGGGTATTGCCTCCAGCATACCAGAGTATATCTCCACTTATGGGTACCCCAGACATCATAGATGGGCATCCAGTCTCCCCTATATTTCTACTGTTTCCTTTTCTGACATGTCAGGCTTGAAGGGGGGACTCACTCTAATGCTGAATTCTGCAGATGGTCCCATCATCTCAAACAGGTAACCTGTTGGTTAATCGACAGAAGCCACAGTTTGGTGATCTTTCACTCGATGGGAGAAGGCCAAGGTATTCAAATCTGTTTGTATGAAGCTTCCTAAATAGAGTACTGCAATTTCAACGTGGAATGATCTCTTCTTGTTTTGGTACAGGCAAGTGATGCCCCGATGGCGATGACTAAGGGGTAAACCCAATCTCAGACCAATTCGTGTGAAGGCATTTTTATCCTCCCAGTAAAGTAAGTAACTTGTACAAAAGTGAATCAATCTCTTGTACGTAGGTGTTTTTATATGTATGTTAAGGATGGGAATTTAAATGTTCAATGGGAGATATGTATCATATGAGTAGGTATGGTTCTGCTCTGTCGTCGCTTCATTCAAGCAGCAGACATGGGTGGTGATGTATAAACAGAGTCACAAAGGAGGTTTAAATGCTGAAATGTTGGAGGGATCCGACCATTCATTCAGCTTTGCCTTCGGTGCTAATAGTGCATTACAGAAGTTTGAGCATGATTTTGGTCTAATATTTGCTTGATTGTTTTAAAATTAGGACATGGGATTCATGGTGGCAGGCAAGATGGAATACTGTCCTCCAATTTTTTTTTTTTTCTTGCCTGTTTGGATTTTTTTTTCTTGCCTGTTTGGATATTCTTATAGTTTTAAATCGGGGCACTGGGAGTGGGAGTTGATAACTAGAGAAAGGGAAGGTGGTGAGAAGCTGCTCTAATATTTAGGAGCAAATCCTTCAGAACTTCGCTGAGACCAAGCACGAGGCCTCGTTCACGAGTGCAGCTATTTAGGTGCTGTCCTGTTTGAATATGCGAGAGTCAAGTTCAGGCAACGTCCACTCTCTTTCTTTCGGGAAATGTTGGGGAAGGAATTTTTACACCCTCCACAATATTTTATTAATATATAAGTTGCAAGATTACAAGCAGTTCAAGGAAATTACACACCTCACAAGGAGGAGGAGATAATTTTGTGAAGGATCAAAATTTAAGAGTAATTCTTATTGAAAAAATCTTATTTTATTTTTTGGTTTATGCTAGAGATGCCATTTGTATGCCATGATCGGTTCATCCTGTCATTTTTTGAAGGAGAGTTGCACCCATTTTCTTCTCCACCTTGCCAAAAGACGGCTAAGATTGGATAAGATATATTTTTGTTCTATTCTAAAGCTGTAAACAAAACCTCCAAGATAGGATAAGAGATGAATAAGTGATTTATTGATTTATGATTAGCCCTGTATAAAATACCCATTACTTACCCTTCCGTCTTTTTTGGTCAGCATATATCACGGGAATTTCTATTTGCACCGCCTTAATTACTTGGTACACCCTTCCTCACATTTAAAAAAAAAATTCTAAACTATTCTCCTTTTTTTTTTTTTTTTGTCCCTCCCCATGAATGTGAGATTTTTATGTAGGCTAGTTGGATTGATTAAGTCCTCTAAGTATCTGGTTGGCTTTGTATGTGATTATAATTTCTTTATAGATATGACTTCGAACCGGATAAGAAAATTTCTAATCGCTTGTATAGGATCATAGTTTAAACCGATGACTTTTCAATAAATTAGATGTCATGAGATAGTGGGCAAGGTGATGTACCAGGGGAGAAAGTTTGTTGTCAAATTTTTTTTTTTTGTGAGCTTGAGAGAGGTTACAGAGAAGCTTTAATGTGTTAGATCTTTATTATTTTCATTCATCTACTCATGCCAACCATGTCAAGTAAAGCAAAGTGTGGAGGTTTAAGATTTTTATTGTCTTCGTTCATCTACTCATCTCCTTTTTTAATGAAGCGAAATGTGGCCAGATTGTGTCACTTTACCGCATAAAAGCCGAAGTGTCGCTTCACTTCTTCTCGGGCATTGCTTCCAACTTTTTTTTTTTTTTGTTATGCCACCTCATCATAATAAAAGCTGAAATGTCATTTCACTTTTTTCCATTGCTCCTGGTCCCCTTTTTGGTGCAAACCCAGCCAGTCAATCCTCTTTCAACTTCACCCAAGCCCAATTCAAGATGCATCTTCACTTGGCCCACTAAAAAGAAAGAAAGCTTGACGTCAATTTTTTTGTGAGCTTGTGAGAAGTTGTGGAGAAGGTTTAATGTTGTTAGATCTTTATTATCTTCATTCCTCTGCTCATGCCAACCATGTTAAGTAAAGCAAAGTGTGGAGGTTTAAGATTTTTATTGTTTTCGTTCATCTACTCATCTCCTTTTTTTAACGGAACGAAACGTGGCCGGATTGTGTCACTTTACTGCATAAAAGCCGAAGTGCCGCTTCACTTCTTCTCGGGCATTGCTTCCAATTTTTTTTTTTTTGTTATGTCACCTCATCATAACAAAAGCTGAAATGTCACTTCACTCTTTCCGTTGCTCCTGGTCCCCTTTTTGGTGCAGACCCAGCCAGTCCTCTTTCAACTTCACCCACGCCCAATTCGATTTGCATCTTCACATGGCCCATAAAAAAGAAAGAAAGCTTGTTGTCATTTTTTTTTGCGAGCTTGAGAGAGGTTGTGGAGAAGCTTTAATGTTGTCAGATCTTTATTATCGTCATTCACCTACTCAGGCCAACCATGTCAAGTAAAGCAAAGTGTGGAGGTTTAAGATTTTTATTGTCTTCGTTCATCTACTCATCTCCTTTTTTAACGGAGCGAAACATGGCCGGATTGTGTCAATTTACCGCATAAAAGCCAAAGTCTCGCTTCACTTCTTCTCGGGCGTTGCTTCCGATTTTTTTTTTGTTATGTCACCTTATCATAATAAAAGCTGAAATGTCACTTCGCTCTTTTCCGTTGCTCTTGGTCCCCTTTTTGCCCTTTTTGGTGCAAACCCAGCCAGTCCTCTTTCAACTTCACCCATGCCCAATTCAAGTTGCATCTTCACTTGGCCCACTAAAAAGAAAGAAAGCTTGTCGTCTTTTTTTTTTTGTGAGCTTGAGAGAGGTTGTGGAGAAGCTTTAATGTTGTCAGATCTTTATTGTCTTCATTCATCTACTCATGCCAACCATGTCAAGTAAAGCAAAGTGTGGAGGTTTAAGATTTTTACTATCTTCGTTCATCTATTCATCTCCTTTTTTAATGTAGTGAAATAAGGCCAGATTGTGTCACTTTACCGCATAAAAGCCGAAGTGTTGCCTCACTTCTTCTCGGGCATTGCTTCCGATTTTTTTTATGTCACCTCATTATAATAAAAGCTGAAATGTCACTTCACTCTTTTCTGTTGCTCCTGGTCCCCTTTTTGGTGCAGACCGAGCAAGTCCTCTTTCAACTTCACCCATGCCAAATACGATTTGCATCTTCACTTGACCCACTAAAAAGAAAGAAAGCTTGTCGTCATTTTTTTTTGTGAGCTTGAGAGAGGTTGTGGAGAAGCTTTAATGTTGTCAGACACTCATGCCAACCATGTCAAGTAAAGCAAAGTGTGGAGGTTTAAGATTTTTATTGTCTTCGTTCACTTACTCATCACCTTTTTCCACGGAGCGAAACGTGGCCAGATTATGTCACTTTACCACATAAAAGCCGAAGTGTCGCTTCACTTCTTCTCGGGCATTGCTTCCGACTTTTTTTTATGTCACCTCATCATAATAAAAGCTGAAATGTCACTTCACTCTTTCTTGTTGCTCCTGGTCCCCTTTTTGGTGCAGACCTAGCCAGTCCTTTTTCAACTTCACCCATGCCCAATTCGAGTTGCATCCTCACTTGGCCCACTAAAAAGAAAGAAACCTTGTCGTCTTTTTTTTTATGCCTGAGAGAGGTTGGGGAGAAGCTTTAATGTTGTCAGATTTTTATTGTCTTCATTCATCTACTCATGCCAACCATGTCAAGTAAAGCAAAGTGTGGAGGTTTAAGATTTTTATTGTCTTTGTTCATCTACTCATCTCCTTTTTTAACGGAGCGAAACGTGGCCGGATTGCGTCACTTTACCGCATAAAAGCCGAAGTGTTGCTTCACTTCTTCTCGAGCGTTGCTTCTGATTTTTTTTTTTTTTTTGTTATGTCACCTCATCATAATAAAAGCTAAAATGTCACTTCATTCTTTCCCGTTGCTCCTGGTCCACTTTTTGGTGCAGACCCAGCCAGTCCTCTTTCAACTTCACCCAAGCCCAATTCGAGTTGCATCTTCACTTGGCTCACTAAAAAGAAAGAAAGCTTGACGTCATTTTTTTTTGTGAGCTTGTGAGAGGTTGTGGATAAGCTTTAATGTTGTAAGATCTTTATTATCTTCATTCATCTACTCATGCCAACCATGTCAAGTAAAGCAAAGTGTGGAGGTTTAAGATTTTTATAGTTTTCATTCATCTACTCATCTCCTTTTTTTAACGGAGCGAAACGTGGCCGGATTGTGTCACTTTACCGCATAAAAGCCGAATTGTCGCTTCACTTCTTCTCGGGCGTTGCTTCTGATTTTTTTTTTGTTATGTCACCTCATCATAATAAAAGCTGAAATGTCACTTCACTCTTTCCCGTTGCTCCTGGTCCCCTTTTTGGTGCAGACCCAGCCAGTCCTCTTTCAACTTCACCCACGCTCAATTCGAGTTGCATCTTCACTTGGCCCACTAAAAAGAAAGAAAGCTTGTCGTCATTTTTTTTTGTGAGCTTGAGAGAGGTTGCGGAGAAGCTTTAATGTTGTCAGATCTTTATTGTCTTCATCATCTACTCATGCCAACCATGTCATGTAAAGCAAAGTGTGGAGGTTTAAGATTTTTATTGTCTTCATTCATCTATTCATCTCCTTTTTTAACGGAGTGAAACGTGGCCGGATTGTGTCACTTTACCGCATAAAAGCCGAAGTGTCGCTTCACTTCTTCTCGGGGGTTGCTTCCGATTTTTTTTTTTGTTAGGTCACCTCATCATAAGAAAAGTTGAAATGTCACTTTACTCTTTCCTATTGCTCCTGGTCCCCTTTTTGGTGCAGACCCAGCCAGTCCTCTTTCAACTTCACCCAAGCCCAATTCGAGTTGCATCTTCACTGGCCCACTAAAAAGAAAGAAAGCTTGACGTCATTTTTTTTGTGTGAGCTTGTGAGAGATTGTGGAGAAGCAATAATGTTGTCAGTCTTTATTGTCTTCATTCATCTACTCAAGCCAACCATGTCAAGTAAAGCAAAGTGTGGAGGTTTAAGATTTTTATTGTTTTCGTTCATCTACTCATCTCCTTTTTTTAATGGAGCGAAAAGTGGCCGGATTGTGTCACTGTACCGCCTAAAAGCCCAATTGTCGCTTCACTTCTTCTCGGGCGTTGCTTCCGATTTTTTTTTGTTATGTCACCTCATCATAATAAAAGTTGAAATGTCGCTTCACTCTTTCCCGTTACTCCTGTTCCCCTTTTTGGTGCAGACCCAACCTGTCCTCTTTCAACATAACCCACGCCTAATTCGAGTTGAATCTTCACTTGGCCCACAAAAAAGAAAGAAAGCTTGTTGTCTTTTTTTTTGAGAGCTTGAGAGAGGTTGTAGAGAAGCTTTAATATTGTTAGATCTTTATTATCTTCATTCGTCTACTCATGCCAACCATTTCAAGTAAAGCAAAGTGTGGAGGTTTAAGATTTTTATTGTCTTCGTTAATCTACTCATCTCCTTTTTTTAACGGAGCGACGGCCGGATTGTATCAATTTACCGCATAAAAGCCGAAGTGTCGCTTCACTTCTTCTCGGCGTTGCTTACGATTTTTTTTTGTTATGTCACCTCATCATAATAAAAGCTGAAATGTCACTTCACTCTTTCTCGTTGCTCTTGGTCCCCTTTTGGTGCAAACCCAGCCAGTCCACTTTCAACTTCACCCATGCTGAATTCGAGTTGCATCTTAACTTGGCCACTAAAAAGAAAGAAAGCTTGTCATCTTTTTTTTTTTTTTTTGTGAGCTTGAGAGAGGTTATGGAGAAGCTTTAATGTTGTCAGACCTTTATTGTCTTCATTCCTCTACTCATGCCAACCATGTCAAGTAAACCAAACTGTGGAGGTTTAAGATTTTTATTGTCTTCGTTCATCTATTATCTCCTTTTTTAACGGAGCGAAACATGTCGGATTGTGTCACTTTACCGCATAAAAGCCGAAGTGTCGCTTCACTTCTTCTCGGGCGTTGCTTCTGATTTTTTTTTTGTTATGTCACCTCATCATAATAAAAGCTGAAATGTCACTTCACTCTTTCCTGTTGCTCCTGGTCCCCTTTTGGTGGAGACCCAGCCAGTCCTCTTTCAACTTCACCCACGCCCAATTCGAGTTGCATCTTCACTTGGCCCATAAAAAGAAAGAAAGCTTGTCGTCATTTTTTTTGTGAGCTTGAGAGAGGTTGTGGAGAAGCTTTAATGTTGTCAGATCTTTATTGTCTTCATTCATCTACTCATGCCAACCATGTCAAGTAAAGCAAAGTGTGGAGTTTTAAGATTTTTATTGTCTTCGTTCATCTACTCCTCTTTTTTAACGGAGCGAAACATGGCCGAAGTGTGCCACTTTACCGCATAAAAGCCGAAGTGTCGCTTCACTTCTTCTCGGGCGTTGCTTCCGATTTTTTTTTGTTATGTCACCTCATCATAATAAAGCTGAAATGTCACTTCACTCTTTCTTGTTGCACCTGGTCCCCTTTTTGGTGCAGACCCAGCCAGTCCTCTTCCAACTTCACCCACGCCCAATTCGAGTTGCATTTTTACTTGCCCATTAAAAAGAAAGAAACCTTGTCAGTCATTTTTTTTATGAGCTTGAGAGAGGTTGGGGAGAAGCTTTAATGTTGTCAGATCTTTATTGTCTTCATTCATCTACTCATGCCAACCATGTCATGTAAAGCAAAGTGTGGAGGTTTAAGATTTTTATTGTCCTCGTTCATCTACTCATCTCCTTTTTTAATGGAGCGAAACGTGGCCGGATTGCATCACTTTACCGCATAAAAGCCGAAGTGTCGCTTCACTTCTTCTCGGGCGTTGCTTCCGATTTTTTTTTTGTTATGTTACCTCATCATAATAAAAGCTAAAATGTCACTTCACTCTTTCCCGTTGCTCCTGGTCCCCTTTTTGGTGCAGACCCAGCCAATCCTCTTTCAACTTCACCCAAGCCCAATTCGAGTTGCATCTTCACTTGGCCCACTAAAAAGAAAGAAAGCTTAACGTCATTTTTTTTTGTGAGCTTGTGAGAGGTTGCGGGGAAGCTTTAATGTTGTCAGATCTTTATTGTCTTCATACGTCTACTCATGCCAACCATGTCAAGTAAACCAAAGTGTGAAGGTTTAGGATTTTTATTGTTTTTGTTCATCTACTCATCTCCTTTTTTAACGGAGCGAAATGTGGCCGGATTGTGTCACTTTACGCAAAAAGCTGAAGTGTTGCTTCACTTCTTCTAGGGAGTTGCTTCCAATTTTTTGTTATGTCACCTCATCATAATAAAAGCTGGAATGTCACTTCACTCTTTCCCATTGCTTCTGGTCCCCTTTTTGGTGTAGACCCAACCAGACCTCTTTCAACTTCACCCACGCTCAATTTGAGAGGCATCTTCACTTGGCCCATTAAAAAGAAAGAAAGCTTGTCATCTTTTTTTTTTTTGTGAGCTTGAGAGAGGTTGTGGAGAAGCTTTAATGTTGTCAGATCTTTATTGTCTTCATTCATCTACTCATGCCAATCATGTCAAGTAAAGCAAAGTGTGGAGGTCTAAGATTTTTATTGTCTTCGTTCATCTACTCATCAACTTTTTTAACAGAGCAAAACATGGCCGGATTGTGTCACTTTACCGCAAAAAAGCCGAAGTGTCGCTTCACTTCTTCTCAAGCATTGCTTCTGATTTTTTTTGTTACGTCACCTCATCATAATTAAAGCTGAAATGTCACTTCACTCTTTCTTGTTGCACCTGGTCCCCTTTTTGGTGCAGACCCAGCCAGTCCTCTTCCAACTTCACCCACGCCCAATTCGAGTTGCATTTTTACTTGCCCATTAAAAAGAAAGAAACCTTGTCAGTCATTTTTTTTTATGAGCTTGAGAGAGGTTGGGGAGAAGCTTTAATGTTGTCAGATCTTTATTGTCTTCATTCATCTACTCATGCCAACCATGTCAAGTAAAGCAAAGTGTGGAGGTTTAAGATTTTTATTGTCCTCGTTCATCTACTCATCTCCTTTTTTAATGGAGCGAAACGTGGCCGGATTGCATCACTTTACCGCATAAAAGCCGAAGTGTCGCTTCACTTCTTCTCGGGCGTTGCTTCCGATTTTTTTTTTTGTTATGTTACCTCATCATAATAAAAGCTAAAATGTCACTTCACTCTTTCCCGTTGCTCCTGGTCCCCTTTTTGGTGCAGACCCAGCCAATCCTCTTTCAACTTCACCCAAGCCCAATTCGAGTTGCATCTTCACTTGGCCCACTAAAAAGAAAGAAAGCTTTCGTCATTTTTTTTTGTGAGCTTAAGAGAGGTTGTGGAGAAGCTTTAATGTTGTCAGATGTTTATTGTCTTCATTCATCTACTCATGCCAACCATGTTAAGTAAAGCAAAGTATGGAGGTTTAAGATTTTTATTGTCTTCGTTCATCTACTCATCTCCTTTTTTAACGGAGCGAAACGTGGCTGGATTGTGTCACTTTACCGCATAAAAGCCGAAGTGTAGCTTCACTTCTTCTCGGGCGTTGCTTCCGGTTTTTTTTTTGTTATGTCACTCATCATAATAAAAGCTGAAATATCACTTCACTCTTTCCCGTTGCTCCTGGTCCCCTTTTTGGTGCAGACCCAGCCAGTCCTGTTTCAACTTCACCCACGCCCAATTCGAGTTGCATCTTCACTTGCCCAATAAAAAGAAGAAAGCTTGTCGTCATTTTTTTTGTGAGCTTGAGAGAGGTTGTGGAGAAGCTTTAATGTTGTCAGATCTTTATTGTCTTCATTCATCTACTCATGCCAACCATGTCAAGTAAAGCAAAGTGTGGAGGTTTAAGATTTTTATTGTCTTCGTTCATCTACTCATCTCCTTTTTTAACGGAGCAAAACGTGGCCGGATTGCGTCACTTTACCACAAAAAGCTGAAGTGTCACTTCACTTCTTCTCGGGCGTTGCTTCCAATTTTTTTTTTGTTATGTCACCTCATCATAATAAAAGCTGAAATGTCACTTCACTCTTTTCTATTGCTCCTGGCCCCTTTTGGTGTAGACAGCAGTCCTCTTTCAACTTCACCCATGCCCAATTCGAGTTGCATCTTCACTTGGCCTGCAAAAAGAAAGAAAGCTTGTCCTCTTTTTTTTTGTGAGCTTGAGAGAGGTTGTGGAGAAGCTTTAATGTTATCATATCTTTATTGTCTTCATTCATCTACTCATGCCAACCATGTCAAGTAAAGCAAAGTGTGGATGTTTAAGATTTTTATTGTCTTTGTTCAACTACTCATCTCCTTTTTTAACGGAGCGAAACATGGCTGGATTATGTCACTTAACAGCATAAAAGCTGAAGTGTCGCTTCACTTCTTCTCGGGCGTTGTTTCTGATTTTTTTTTGTTATGTCACCTCATCATAATAAAAGCTGAAATGTCACTTCACTCTTTCCCATTGCTCCTGGTCCCTTTTTGGTGCAGACCCAGCCAGTCCTCTTTCAACTTCACCGTGCCCAATTCGAGTTGCATCTTCACTTGGCCCACTAAGAAGAAAGAAAGCTTGTCGTCATTTTTTTTTGTGAGCTTGAGAGAGGTTGTGGAGAAGCTTTAATTTTGTTAGATCTTTATTGTCTTCATTCATCTACTCATACCAACCATGTCAAGTAAAGCAAAGTGTGGAGGTTTAAGATTTTTATTGTCTTCGTTCATCTATTATCTCCTTTTTTAACGGAGCGAAACGTGGCCGGATTGTGTCACTTTACCGCATAAAAGCCGAAGTGTCACTTCACTTCTTCTCGGCGTTGCTTCCAATTTTTTTTTGTTATGTCACCTCATCATAATAAAAGCTAAAATGTCACTTCACTCTTTCCCGTTGCTCCTGGTCCCTTTTTGGTGTAGACCCCGCCAGTCCTCTTTCAACTTCACCACGCCCAATTCGAGTTGCATCTTTACTTGGCCCACTAAAAAGAAAGAAAGCTTGTCCTCTTTTTTTTTTGGTGAGCTTGAGAGATTGTGGAGAAGCTTTAATGTTGTCAGATCTTTATTGTCTTCATTCATCTACTCATGCCAACCATGTCAAGTAAAGCAAAGTGTGGATGTTTAAGATTTTATTGTTTTTGTTCATCTACTCATCTCCTTTTTTAACGGAGCGAAACGTGGCTGGATTATGTCACTTAACAGCATAAAAGCCAAATTGTCGCTTCACTTTTTCTCGGGCGTTGCTTCCGATTTTTTTTTTGTTATGTCACCTCATCATAATAAAAGCTGAAATGTCACTTCACTCTTTTCTATTGCTCCTGGTCCCCTTTTTGGTGCAGACCCAGCCAGTCCACTTTCAACTTCACCCAAGCCCAATTCGAGTTGCACTTGGCCCACTAAAAGAAAGAAAGCTTGTCGTCATTTTTTTTTTTTGTGAGCTTGAGAGAGGTTGTGGAGAAGCTTTAATGTTGTCAGATCTTTATTGTCTTCATTCATCTACTCATGACAACCATGTTAAGTAAAGCAAATTGTGGAGGTTTAAGATTTTTATTGTCTTCGTTCATCTGCTCATCTCTTTTTTTAACGGAGCGTAACATGGCCGGATTGTGTCACTTTACCGCATAAAAGCCGAAGTGTCGCTTCACTTCTTCTCGGGCGTTGCTTCCGATTTTTTTTTTTGTTATGTCACCTCATCATAATAAAGCTGAAATGTCACTTCACTCTTTCCCGTTGCTCCCGGTCCCCTTTTTGGTACAGTCCCAGCCAGCCCTCTTTCAACTTCACCCATGCCCAATTCGAGTTGCATCTTCACTTGGCAAACTAAAAAGAAAGAAAGCTTGTCGTCATTTTTTTTTGTGTGCTTGAGAGAGGTTGCGGAGAAGCTTTAATGTTGTCAGATCTTTATTATCTTCATTCATCTACTCATGCCAACCATGTCAAGTAAAGCAAAGTGTGAGGTTTAAGATTGTTATTGTCTTCATTCATCTACTCATCTCCTTTTTTTAATGGAGCGAATGTGGCCGGATTGTGTCACTTTACCGCATAAAAGCCGAAGTGTCGCTTCACTTCTTCTCGGGCGTTGCTTCCAATTTTTTTTTGTTATGTCACCTCATCATAATAAAAACTGAAATGTCACTTCACTCTTTCCTGTTGCACTGATCCCTTTTTGGTGCAGACCCAGCCAGTCCTCTTTCAACTTCACCCACGCCCAATTCGAGTTGCATCTTCACTTCGCCCACTAAAAAGAAAGAAAGGTTGTCATCATTTTTTTTTGTGAGCTTGAGAGAGGTTGTGGAGAAGCTTTAATGTTGTCAGATCTTTATTGTCTTCATTCATCTACTCATGCCAACCATGTCAAGTAAAGCAAAGTGTGGAGGTTTAAGATTTTTATGCCTTCGTTCATCTAATCATCTCCTTTTTTAACGAATAGAAACGTGGCCGGATTGTGTCACTTTACCGCATAAAAGCGAAGTGTCACTTCACTTCTTCTCGGGCATTGCATCTAATTTTTTTTTTTGTTATGTCACCTCATCATAATAAAAGCTGAAATGTCACTTTACTCTTTCTATTGCTCCTGGCCCCCTTTTTGGTGTAGACCGAGCAAGTCCTCTTTCAACTTCACCCACGCCCAATTCGAGTTGCATCATCACTTGGCCCGCAAAAAGAAAGAAAGCTTGTCATCATTTTTTTTGTTAGCTTGAGAGAGGTTGTGGAGAAACTTTAATGTTGTCAGATCTTTATTGTCTTCATTCATCTACTCATTCCAACCATGTCAAGTAAAGCAAAGTGTGGAGGTTTAAGATTTTTTTTTGTCTTCGTTCATCTACTCATCTCCTTTTTTAACGGAGCGAAATGTGGCCGGATTTTGTCACTTTACCTCATAAAAGCCGAAGTGTCGCTTCACTTCCGATTTTTTTTTGTTATGTCACCTCATCATAATAAAAGCGGAAATGTCACTTCACTCTTTCCCGTTACTCCTGGTCCCCTTTTTGGTGCAAACCCAGCCACTCCTCTTTCAACTTCACCCGTGCCCAATTCGAGTTGCATCTTCACTTGGCCCACTAAAAAGAAAGAAAGCTTGTCATCATTTTTTTTTTGTGAGCTTGAGAGAGGTTGTGGAGAAGCTTTAATTTTGTCAGATCTTTATTGTCTTCATTCATCTACTCATGCCAACCAAGTCAAGTAAAGCAAAGTGTGGAGGTTTAAGATTTTTATTGTCTTCGTTCATCTACTCATATCCTTTTTTAATGGAGCGAAACGTGGCCGGATTGCGTCACTTTACCACATAAAAGCTGAAGTGTCGCTTCACTTCTTCTCGAGCATTGCTTCCATTTTTTTTTTATGTCGCCTCATCATATAAAAGCTAAAATGTCACTTCACTCTTTCCCGTTGCTCCTGGTCCCCTTTTTGGTGTAGACCCGCCAGTCCTCTTTCAACTTCACCCACGCCCAATTCGAGTTGCATCTTCACTTGGCCCACTAAAAAGAAAGAAAGCTTGTCCTCTTTTTTTTTGTGAGCTTGAGAGAGGTTGTGTAGAAGCTTTAATGTTGTCAGATCTTTATTGTCTTCATTCATCTTCTCATGCCAACCATGTCAAGTAAAGTAAAGTGTGGATGTTTAAGATTTTTATTGTCTTTGTTCAACTACTCGTGTCCTTTTTTAACATAGCGAAACGTGGCTGGATTACGTCACTTAACAGCATAAAAGCTGAAGTGTCGCTTCACTTCTTCTTGGGCATTGCTTCTGATTTTTTTTTGTTATGTCACCTCATCGTAAAAAAGCTGAAATGTCACTTTACTCTTTCCCGTTGCTCCTTGTCCCCTTTTTGGTGCAGACCCAGCCAGTCCTCTTTCAACTTCACCCAAGCCCAATTCGAGTTGCATCTTCACTTGGCCCACTAAAAAGAAAGAAAGCTTGTCGTCATTTTTTTTTGTGAGGTTGAGAGAGGTTGTGGAGAAGCTTTATGTTATCAGATATTTATTGTCTACATTCATCTACTCATGCCAACCATGTCAAGTAAAGCAAAGTGTGGAGGTTTAAGATTTTTATTGTTTTCGTTCATCTGCTCATCTCTTTTTTTAGCGGAGCGAAACATGGCCGGATTGTGTCACTTTACCGCATAAAAGCTGATGTGTCGCTTCACTTCTTCTCGTGCGTAGCTTCCGATTTTTTTTTTGTTATGTCACCTCATCATAATAAAAGCTGAAATGTCACTTCACTCTTTCCCGGTGCTCCTGGTCCCCTCTTTGGTGCAGACCCAGCCAGTCCTCTTTCAACTTCACCCACCCCAATTCGAGTTGCATCTTCACTTGGCCCACTAAAAAGAAAGAAAGCTTGTCGTCATTTTTTTTTGTGAGCTTGAGAGAGGTTGCGGAGAAGCTTTAATGTTGTCAGATCTTTATTGTCTTCATTCATCTACTCATGCCAACCATGTCAAGTAAAGCAAAGTGTGGAGGTTTAAGATTGTTATTGTCTTCGTTCGTCTACTCATCTCCTTTTTTAACGAGCGAAACATGGCCGGATTGTGTCACTTTACCGCATAAAAGCTGAAATGTTGCTTCAATTCTTCTCATGTGTTGCTTTCGATTTTTTTTTTGTTATGTCACCTCATCATAATAAAAGCTGTAATATCACTTCACTCTTTCCCATTGCTCCTGGTCCCCTTTTTGGTGCAGACCCAGCCAGTCCTCTTTCAACTTCACCCACGCCCAATTCAAGTTACATCTTCACTTGGCCCACTAAAAAGAAAGAAAGCTTGTCGTCATTTTTTTTTTTGAGAGCTTGAGAGAGGTTGTGGAGAAGCTTTAATGTTGTCAGATCTTTACTGTCTTCATTCATCTACTCATGCCAACCATGTCAAGTAAAGCAAAGTGTGGAGGTTTAAGATTTTTATTGTCTTCGTTCATCTAATCATCTCCTTTTTTTAACGAAGAGAAACATGGCCGGATTGTGTCACTTTACCGCATAAAAGCCAAAGTGTCGCTTCACTTCTTCTCGGGCGTTGTATCTGATTTTTTTTTGTTATGTCACCTCATCATAATAAAAGCTGAAATGTCACTTCACTCTTTTCTATTGCTACTGGCCCCCTTTTTGGTGTAGACCGAGCAGTCCTCTTTCAACTTCACCCACGCCCAATTCGAGTTGCATCTTCACTTGGCCCACTATAAAGAAAGAAAGCTTGTCGTCATTTTTTTTGTTAGCTTGAGAGAGGTTGTGGAGAAGCTTTAATATTGTCAGATCTTGATTGTCTTCATTCATCTACTCATACCAACCATGTCAAGTAAAGCAAAGTTGGATGTTTAAGATTTTTATTGTCTTCGTTCATCTGCTCATCTCTTTTTTAACGGAGCAAAACATGGCCGGATTGTGTCACTTTACCGCATAAAAGCCGAAGTGTCGCTTCACTTTTCTCGGGTTGCTTCCGATTTTTTTTTTGTTATGTCACCTCATCATAATAAAAGCTAAAATGTCACTTCACTCTTTCCCGTTGCTCCTAGTAACCTTTTTGGTGCAGACCCCGCCAGTCCTCTTTCAACTTCACCCATGCCCAATTTGAGTTGCATCTTCACTTGTCCCACTAAAAAGAAAGAAAGCTTGTCCTCTTTTTTTTGTGAGCTTGAGGGAGGTTGTGGAGAAGCTTTAATGTTGTCAGATCTTTATTGTCTTCAATCATCTACTCCAGACAACATGTCAAGTAAAGCAAAGTGTGGATGTTTAAGATTTTTATTGTCTTTGTTCATCTACTCATCTCCTTTTTTAACGGAGCGAAACGTGGCTGGATTATGTCACTTAACAGCATAAAACCCGAAGTGTCGCTTCACTTCTTCTCGGGCGTTGCGTCTGTTTTTTTTTTTTTTGTTATGTCACCTCATCATAATAAAAGCTGAAATGTCACTTCACTCTTTCCCGTTGCTCCTGGTCCCGTTTTTGGTGCAGACCCAGCCAGTCCTCTTTCAACTTCATCCGTGCCCAATTCGATTTGCATCTTCCCTTGGCCCACTAAGAAGAAAGAAAGCTTGTCGTCATTTTTTTTTGAGAGCTTGAGAGAGGTTGTGGAGAAGCTTTAATGTTGCCAGATCTTTATTGTCTTCATTCATCTACTCATGCCAACCATGTCAAGTAAAGCAAAGTGTGAAGGTTTAAGATTTTTATTGTCTTCGTTCATCTAATCATCGCCTTTTTTAACGAAGAGAAATATGGCTGGATTGTGTCACTTTACCGCATAAAAGCTGAAGTGTCGCTTCACTTCTTCTCCGGCGTTGCATCTAATTTTTTTTTTGTTATGTCACCTCATCATAATAAAAGCTGAAATGTCACTTCACTCTTTTCTATTGCTCCTGGCCCCCTTTTTGGTGTAGACCAGCAAGTCCACTTTCAACTTCACCCACGCCCAATTCGAGTTGCATCTACACTTGGCCCACTAAAAAGGAAGAAAGCTTGTCGTCATTTTTTTTTGTTAGCTTGAGAGAGGTTGTGGAGAAGCTTTAATGTCGTCAGATCTTTATTGTCTTCATTCATCTACTCATTCCAACCATGTCAAGTAAAGGAAAGTGTGGAGGTTTAATATTTTTTTTGTCTTCGTTCATCTACTCATCTCCTTTTTTAACGGAGCAAAATGTGGTCGGATTGCGTCACTTTACCTCATAAAAGCCGAAGTATCGCTTCACTTCTTCTCGGGCGTTGCTTCCTTTTTTTTTTTGTTATGTCACCTCATCATAATAAAAGCTGAAATGTCACTTCACTCTTTCCCATTGCTCCTGGTCCCCTTTTTGGTGCAGGCCCAGCCAGTCCTCTTTCAACTTCACCCATGCCCAATTCGAGTTGCATCTTCACTTGGCCCACTAAAAAGAAAGAAAGCTTGTCGTTAATTTTTTTTGTGTGAGCTTGAGAGAGGTTGTGGAGAAGCTTTAATTTTGTCAGATCTTTATTGTCTTCATTCATCTACTCATGCCAACCATGTCAAGTAAAGCAAAGTTTGGAGGTTTAAGATTTTTATTGTCTTCGTTCATCTACTCATCTCCTTTTTTAATAGAGCGAAACGTGGCCGGATTGTGTCACTTTACCACATAAAAGCCGAAGTGTTGCTTCACTTCTTCTAGGGTGTTGCTTCCGATTTTTTTTAATGTCACCTCATCATAATAAAAGCTAAAATGTCACTTCACTCTTTCCCGTTGCTCCTGGTCCCCTTTTTGGTGCAGACCCAGCCAGTCGTCTTTCAACTTCACCCACGCCCAATTCGAGTTGCATCTTCACTTGGCCCACTAAAAAGAAAGAAAGCATGTCCTCTTTTTTTTTTGTGAGCTTGAGAGAGGTTGTGGAGAAGCTTTAATGTTGTCAGATCTTTATTTTCTTCATTCATCTACTCATACCAACCATGTCAAGTAAAGCAAAGTTTGGATGCTTAAGATTTTTATTGTCTTTGTTCATCTACTCATCTCCTTTTTTAACGGAGCGAAACGTGGCTGGATTATGTCACTTAACAGCATAAAAGCCGAAGTGTCACTTCACTTCTTCTCGGGCGTTGCTTCCAATTTTTTTTTTGTTATGTCACCTCATCATAATAAAAGCTAAAATGTCACTTCACTCTTTTCTATTGTTCCTGGTCCCCTTTTTGGGGCAAACCCAGCCAGTCCTCTTTCAACTTCACCCAAGCCCAATTCGAGTTGCATCTTCACTTGGCCCACTAAAAAGAAAGAAAGCTTGTCATCATTTTTTTGTTAGCTTGAGAGAGGTTGTGGAGAAGCTTTAATGTTGTTAGATCTTTATTGTCTTCATTCATCTACTCATGCCAACCATGTCAAGTTAAGCAAAGCGTGGAGGTTTAAGATTTTTATTGTCTTCGTTCATCTGCTCATCTCTTTTTTAACGGAGCGAAACATGGCCGGATTGTGTCACTTTACCACAAAAGGCGAAGTGTCGCTCCACTTCTTCTCGGGCGTTGCTTTTGATTTTTTTTTGTTATGTCACCTCATCATAATAAAAGCTGAAATGTCACTTCACTCTTTCCCGTTGCTCCTGGTCCCCTTTTTGTGCAGACCCAGCCAGTCCTCTTTCAACTTCACCCACGCCCAATTCGAGTTGCATCTTCACTTGGCCCACTAAAAAGAAAGAAAGCTTGTCGTCATTTTTTTTTTGTGAGCTTGAGAGAGGTTGCAGAGAAGCTTTAATGTTGTCAGATCTTTATTGTCTTCATTCATCTACTCATGCCAACCATGTCAAGTAAAGCAAAGTGTGGTGGTTTAAGATTGTTATTGTGTCCGTTCATCTACTCATCTACTTTTTTAACCGAGCGAAACATGGCCAGATTGTGTCACTTTACCGCATAAAAGCCGAAGTGTCACTTCACTTCTTCTCAGGCGTTACTTCTGATTTTTTTGTTTGTTATGTCACCTCATCATAATAAAGGCTGAAATATCACTTCACTCTTTCTCGTTGCTCTTGGTCCCCTTTTTGGTGCAGACCCAGCCAGTCCTCTTTCAACTTCACCCACGCTCAATTCGGGTTGCATCTTCACTTGGCCCACTAAAAAGAAAGAAAGCTTATCGTCAGTTTTTTTTGAGAGCTTGAGAGAGGCTGTGGAGAAGCTTTAATGTTGTCAGATCTTTATTGTCTTCATTCATCTACTCATGCCAACCATGTCAAGTAAACCAAAGTGTGGAGGTTTAAGATTTTTATTGTCTTCGTTCATCTACTCATATCTTTTTTTAAAGGAGTGAAACATGGCCGATTGTGTCACTTTACCGCATAAAAGCCGAAGTGTCGCTTCACTTCTTCTCGGGCGTTGCTTTCGATTTTTTTTTGTTATGTCACCCTATCATAATAAAAGCTGAAATGTCACTTCACTCTTTCTCGTTGCTCCTGGTCCCCTTTTTGGTGCAGACCCAGCCATTCCTCTTTCAACTTCACCCACGCCCAATTCGAGTTGCATCTTCACTTGGCCCACTAAAAAGAAAGAAAGCTTGTCGTCATTTTTTTTTGTGAGCTTGGGAGAGGTTGTAGAGAAGCTTTAATGTTGTCAGATCTTTATTGTCTCCATTCATCTACTCATGCCAACCATGTCAAGTAAAGCAAAGTGTGGAGGTTTAAGATTTTTATTATCTTCGTTCATCTACTCATCTCCTTTTTTAACGGAGCGAAACGTGGCCGGATTGTGTCACTTTACTGCATAAAAGCCGAAGTGTCGCTTCACTTCTTCTCGGTCATTGCTTTCGATTTTTTTTTGTTATGTCACCTCACCATAATAAAAGCTGAAATATCACTTCACTCTTTCCCGTTGCTCCTGGTCCCCTTTTTGTGCAGACCCAGCCAGTCCTCTTTCAACTTCACCCACACCCAATTCGAGTTGCATCTTCACTTGGCCCACTAAAAAGAAAGAAAGCTTGACATCATTTTTTGTGAGCTTGTGAGAGGTTATGGAGAAGCTTTAATGTTGTCAGATCTTTATTGTCTTCATTCGTCTACTCATGCCAACCATTTCAAGTAAAGCAAAGTGTGGAGATTTAAGATTTTTTTTTTTCGTTCATCTACTCATCTCCTTTTTTTAACGGAGCGAAATGTGGCCGGATTGTGTCACTTTACCGCATAAAAGCCGAAGTGTCGCTTCACTTCTTCTCGGGAGTTGCTTCCGATTTTTTTTTGTTATGTCACCTCATCATAATAAAAGCTAAAATGTCACTTCACTCTTTCCTGTTGCTCCTGATCCCTTTTTGGTGCAGACCCAGCCAGTCCTCTTTCAACTTCACCAACGCCCAATTCGAGTTGCATTTCACTTGGCCCACTAAAAAGAAAGAAAGCTTGTCGTCATTTTTTTTGTGAGCTTGAGAGAGGTTGTGGAGAAGCTTTAATGTTGTCAGATCTTTATTGTCTTCATTCATCTACTCATGCCAACCATGTCAAGTAAAGCAAAGTGTGGAGGTTTGAGATTTTTATTGTCTTTGTTCTACTAATCTCCTTTTTTAACGGAGCGAAACGTGGCCGGATTGTGTCACTTTACCGCATAAAGCCGAAGTGTCGCTTCACTTCTTCTCGGGCATTGCTTCGATTTTTTTTTTTTGGGTCACCTCATCATAATAAAAGCTGAAATGTCACTTTACTCTTTCTTGTTGCTCCTGGTCCCTTTTTTGGTGACCCAGCCAGTACTCTTTCAACTTCACCCATGCCCAATTCGAGTTGCATATTCGCTTGGCCCACTAAGAACAATATGTTTTTTCTCTTGATAAGCATTAAACTATCAAATTTAATATTTAAGATACTGCATATTAATTGAAATGACCGGTAAGAAGCTTATTTGCTTCACATTCTCAGAATTGCCACCTTCAAATGGTTACTTCATAATTGAAGCAAATGGTGGGCTAAATTAGCAACGTCTATCAGTAAGTTCCAGTATGAAAAAATTATCTGCCACTTTCTTTTTAGAAATTACTAATAATTAGCAGGCATTTTTTAGACACTACTATCATTGAAAGGTATTTATATATTATAGTTATGTTCTTTAAGAAGCTTTAGATCCTCAAAAGGGTAGAAACCTTTTGGAAACAATGTGTTATGTTACTCAACATGTGGATTATTTGTTCTTTTGTAAAAGGTTTGGAACGCCGAGTGTTATATATGACATTACTCGACAAAAAATGCTCCTGAAACATAGTCTGCTAACACTCCTGCCAAAACTCTATAGGTGCTTATTAGTAAGCAGTAGCCAACATATCACAGTCGGCACAGTTCATTTCAATGTATTATATCTGTCTGTGATGTGCCAGCTGCTGGTTGGCTTAGGTCGTCTGTTGCATCCTTAGCTATGTTTCAATAGAGTTGACCTTTTACGGTATTTCAATTTAATTAGCATTGTAAATTAGCTCACCATAGAGAACCTATTCATTCCTTCCAAGTTCCAACAAAATCGTTACATCTACCTTATGATTATATATGCTTAACATGCTGTATTCTTGGCCTTGAAGGATATTAGAGAGATCATATCATGCTAAGCTTGCAAATTTCACTTCGGTGTTTTCTGATCTCTCTCTCTCTCTCTCACCCACACATGCTGCACATGCATGCACAGCTGTGCGCATGCGCACATGCAAGTGCACACACACATTCTTAAACACATTTTAGTCACATCGATGTCCTCATATTTGGCATGCTGAGTTCCTTTGATATCAATTAAACATTTTTATTTTTGTGGTAATATAAACCTTTATTTTTCATGTTTTTTGTTGCAAGTTATCTGACACTAGCTTGTTCTTTGAGACAGATATGTGATGCTGTTGCTATGGTAGGTTTACCGAATGCCACGCTTGTCATCCCAATATTTCATTTGAACAGTGTTTGGCGTGATTCCAGGTTAATATGTAATTCAGTTCACATCTTTGTAGTTGATTCATCTCTTGCTATTTTGGGATGGCTGGTAGCTGGGGCCATTATTTTATTTTTCTTCTTTCTATTGTATTCTTGATCTGGATTTGCAACCCCCCCTCCCCAAAAAAAATTGGTTTTTTTTTTCCTTCTCTTATTGGGACATTGCTTTTTGGTTTTGTTGTATTTTGTTTTCTTTGTGATCTCTCCATATTTATTCACCTTATTTTGACGATTTTTACCTTTTCTTCTATAACATGTTACAGTAACTGCTCAAAACTCAACTCAACTCAACTCAACTCAACTCATCTAAGCTTTTTTCCAACTACATAGGGTTGTCATTACAATAACTGCTATAATTGTTAATTACTATTATTTAATAACATTGTACATCCCTTAGCAATGTGATTCTTTGTATTGTGTAAGAATAATTGGGGGGCTTGCTAATTGCCTAATTCCTTTAAATTTATTTTCAAGTTTTGGAATTTTTGGCCACTAGCAATTCCCTGCTTATTGTTGCATTCTTCATGTTACATATGTCTGTACATATCTCACTTAATTTTCATTTCAAGGTCTCATACAATACATTACGATGTGGTTGCTGCTTCGATCTATGCAAAAATTTTGATCAATTTCTCTCTCTCTCTCTCTCTCTCTTGAAGTTTTGATGTTGCAATTTCATTGTCGCTTGTGTTTTTGTTGAGTTACTAGTGCTTTTACATTTTCTTTTAATGTTAGAACATATCACTATCAACCATTTTTTTATTTGTATTTGTATGTACTCCTTTGTTTTAGCTGCAAGTTGTTTTGGAAGACTAACATTGTCTTTTTTATTCTAATACTTTCAGCAAGTTTGGGGAAATCTTTGATGAAGAGTACTTCATTGAGAAACTTAAGAATCATGAAAGAGTGGTCAAAGAACCGCCAAAAGATATACTGAAGCACTTTGACTATAATATAAGTAATATTGTGAACATGAGAACTAAGGCCTTATCATCAAAACAGTATTCTTTGTAGAAGGTCCTTCCCAAATTATTAGAACTGGGGTATGCAAGCTCTCTCTCTCTAGTTTGCTCATCTAGTTTATCTTTATGATCTTTGCATGGTTCTGTTTATGCCAGCATTGGATATCTTTCATAATCATTTTTTATTGATTTTGTAGAGTAATTTTTCATCTAACTGTCAAAATCCATGGATGTTATATGACATGTTATGCATGCAAAGGCAGTGAAATAGTATCATAAAATGTTTCTGAGCTCCACATTCTCATGTTAGATCCAACTTTGGCAGTAAGCTGCTTATACAGCTTGACTTTTATTAATTTGGCAAATTTTTGTGGATAACTAGAGAACAAGTAATTACATATAGATCAAAACCTGAACAATCAAAACCTAAGTTGAATTAGAACATAAATGATGAAGACCTGATTTAGTTTTTGGAAGTTTTTGGGTGTGATTGTTAGCAGGCAAACTAGAAAAAAATAATTTAACGGGAAAAGACTAACTTTATGCGAAGATTCTCATTTAAAACCTGAATGTGATGTGGTCAAGTAAGATAGTGATAATAATATATTTCTCTCAGTGTGGGAACTTGGCTTACAGCTTCGATGATGCAATGGAAAAAATATTTCCTTTATTTTATGACATTTGCTTATATTCTGCACTTGAAAGCCATCACCTTGTATTTTTGGGGATAAGTTGTCCAAGGAATATACTTGAAACACTTGAGACCACTGGTTATATGAAATGGCATGATGATGCCCAGTTTTTTAAACCAAGCCTTCTTCTGAGTGTGTCTCTGGCATGTTCAGGATTTAGTTGGTCTTATGAATGCATACCATCTCATTCTGATTATTAGTAAAGCTTAAGCTGTTAGTTTTTCATTCTATTAAATGAAAAAGTTCGATTGGATTAGTTGCAAGTGTGGGGAACTTGTTTCTTAGTAGGCAGAATATGTCTTTCAGGAGTTATCTCCTTGTCTCCAGCATGCCCTTTTGAGGAAACATGTTTCGTACAAATTTTAAGCCATGCTTCCTCAAGTTGCAAAATTGAATACTTGATATTCAGAATATATATTGTCTGAATAGCATACTCTTAAAGGCTTCTGACAAAGTTAAAAATATATTGGGATGTCAAAACCTATAATTCTTATGATTGAGTTTTATTTTAAGTTAATTTGAGATTTATATTTCACTAAAAGTAAAAAAGTTCTATCAACATTCCTTTTTAAAAATAAAACAAGACACTTGTTATTCTTGCAATACTAAGTATGTGGATATATGTAAATATATTTGAAAACAAAAATGATCACAACAAGTTTCATGTATTAACCAAATGGGAGTGGTTTTGTTTTTTGGTTTTTCATTTTGCGTTGAACCTTGTTCCCGTTGCCTCTTTTTTCTATTTTTTTTTTTGGAATAATTTTGGTACTTCCACTGTGTTTCTTTATTTGAAGCTTTCTCCTATGTCTATCTGATGACAATTGGCTTGAAAACTGGAATATTGGCTATTATATATTCTATAGGGAGTTTAGAAGGGAGAGTTTGAAGGCTTTGAGGGGGGAAAAAGAATGAAAAAAGGTACCATAATCCATATTTTGTATGAATTGGTTGAACTTGATTCGGTGTGAATAGGGATTGAAAGAGCCATTATATGATGACCATATTTAAAATTGATGAAGTCCGTAGACCTTGTTTTTGTGTGTTAATCAGTGGCATTGCCTTGGGTCATCTTTCTTCTTGAAGCCCCTCTTTTATTATCTTTTCAACCTGTCACAATCAAAGCCAGAAGGTTCTGTCACTAGGTGGCAGGGTATGGGTTAATGTTCATTGGCTCTTGTGATATCACTACCTTCAAGGCTGAAATGCTCTAACATTGATGTCACTTGGACCAAATGAAGGGAATGCTCCCCAGCAGCTCGAGTTGGCATCACTTTCATTGAACTTGTATTCAATTAAAATTGCCTTCTTTTGGACTTGTAATCATCTCAAAGTGATTATTTGTTTTAGGCAAAAAAATAACCCTGCATAAGAACTGATTTTATGTATTTCTCTATGGTAGAGCAAAATTTGTGTTGGCCCAGATGGCAACCCAAGAGGGGGGGGATAAATTGGATTCTTTAAAAAATTTAACCTTTTAAAAAAAAATTGGCTTTGAGATAATGAAATTAAATGCAATGTAATATTAAGCACAAACAAGGAGATAGAGATAGAGATAATCAAGCACGGCAAACACAAAGATTTTATAGTGGTTCGGTGTATCCAACACCTACGTCCACTCCCAAGATTCCACTTGGGTCCACACTATAATCCTCTTGATTACAGTCGAGTTGTTTTACAAGATCACAACTCAAACTTGTTGTTTCCCAGGGATCACAACGAACCCAGCCGGTTTTCCGGGCTCACCAGCACAAAACCCTAAACTCAAGCTAATCTAGCTTGACCCGAGGTATACAACCTCCACTAGTTCAATCCCCTTGATTGAACTAGCAAAACAAGAAAGAATAATTTTTTAATAATACAAAGCTCCTCAAATGAGCAAATATTCAAAAATAAAAAGGTTAGAAAAGCCTGTTTGAAGTAGATTGGATTTGAGCTTTTCTTCTTTTCTCTTCTCTTTGGAGATGTTGAATCAGGCCTCAGCTTTGATTCTTCAAATGTTGCAGATGAGAAGTTGGAAAATCTTCAAAAAAGAGCTTTTCTTCTTTTGAAATCCTCCGATTTTTCAAGTTTGAATGCCTTGGATTTCTCTTTGAGCTTTTTGGAGTGGAAGGATTTGAGTTTGAATCTTTTCTCTTGGATTTCAGGCTCAAGACTTC
Source organism: Calamus simplicifolius (assembly GCA_900491605.1). Taxonomy (NCBI): domain Eukaryota; kingdom Viridiplantae; phylum Streptophyta; class Magnoliopsida; order Arecales; family Arecaceae; genus Calamus; species Calamus simplicifolius. The sequence continues at coordinate 1,646,219 of UESW01003898.1, forward strand.
TCGGATTTTTGATTTGAATATTCTCTCTATTTTTTTTTTTTCAAACGGCTTTCTCCCCCTTTTTATAGATTTCTTTAATCCATTTTTGGGAAAAACTAGCCGTTGGAGTGTACCTGGAAACAAAATATATCCGTTAGAAGTTAGGTAAAAAGAAAATATTACCGTTAGAGCTGATCTGGCATTTTAAAATTTTCCCAGACAGGTTGGAGTCGGCTCCAACTTTTCAGGTGTCGGCTCCAAGTCGTTTATCCAAAAATAGAAAGTTCTGAGTTCGTCGAGGAGTCGGCTCCGAAAAAGTTAGGTGTCGGCTCGCCATCGTCAGGTGTCGGCTCCAAAAGACTGTGTGTCGGCTCCAAGATGCTAAAAAAATGCGTTCTGTCCCCGCATCGGAGTCGGCTCCAGACACTGTAAGTGTCGACTCCGAAACTCTGGGTGTCGGCTCCGAAACTCTAGGTGTCGGCTCCACCGTATCAAAAATCAGAAGAATATTTGACTGGCCATGGGGTCGGCTCCAGATTCCTAGGTGTCGACTCCAGGCTCTGAAACTTTGAAACTTATGATTTGCAATTGATTCAAAACACGTTTCTTAATACCTTTAATTGATCAAATATTTTTAAGCCCTGAAACACTTGTCAAATCTATTAGTAATCAAATAAATATACTCAATTCCTTTATTAATCATCAAAATCAATAATTGGGTCAACAATCTCCCCTTTTTGATGATTATAAAAACATTGAGTATATGCATAGTATTCTCAAATTAAAATTTTCAAGGAAGTGATCCTCACAAGTAAGCTCCCCCTGAATAAGGTAGCTCCCCCTATGAAGTTCAAATTATCAATTGTTCTTCCTTTAACATATTTGGTACTTAAGATTCATTTATCAATTTTCACTTTTATATCAATTTTTAATTTATGTATAAACTAATTTGATATAATCAATCAAATACTAATCAATGCATAACATAATTCAATGCATATACGACATAACTTTCTCCCTTTTTTGTAATCAACAAAAAGATAAAGAAAAGTTAAGTCAAAAGATAAATTGATAGATCAAAAGATAATTTCATTTCATCAAAAGTCAAGTATTACAAAAAGAAACTATACTTTCATTATATCAAACTCTTTCATTACATCAAAATTACATTTCATTTCATCAAAATTAAACTTTTCATTACAAAATTACAAATTGTTTCTAATGATTCTTGTCAAATGATCTAAAATCTTTCCCATTCCATCACTTTGAGTCTACAAATTCTTTCAACCTTCTATCAACAAAAGAGCAAGCAGTCATGATTTTATCTTGAAGCTCGCATTGCACTTGGAATAGGTCTCAGAATCTCCACAATATCTTTAAGTTCTTCAAATATATTCTTCAGATCATTACTTAAGATCCAGCAGAAGAGCTAAGAGTTGATTCATCTTCTAATGCGATCATCTAAAGAATAAAGAGTTTCTTTAAGATTCATAAATTGATTATCAAACTCAGTCTTCATTCATCCTTCTGAGCAGCAAGTAAACTTTGAGTTGCTCCAATTGAAGGTCTGAAAATCCAACTGATGAAGTAGATGGCTGAACAGAAGCAGGAGCAGGAGCAGGAACAGGACTCCTAGGCTGCGGAGAGGAACCCTCACAGATGGACCAGCCTCACAAGGTGCAGAAGTCTAGGCTCAGGGGCTCTCTCATCCAAACCTTTCCTTTCCCATTGCCCATTCACCTTTACAAATCCCATCCGATGCAAAGTGGCCAAACTATAGTAATCGTGTGCCTAGGTTCTTGGATGGTTCATTATCAGAATCACAACCCTTGGCTCCTGAAAACCATAGTCAGAATCATGCCATAGGGTAGGAAGATCTTCTTTTCCCTCCAGCCTCGGCCATATAGAATATCATCATAGCAGCTAAATTAATAGGTTGACCAGTCAAACACTGTCCATCACAACAATGTCTCGCTCGAGACATACTCAAATCGACCGGTCTTAGGGAAAAAATCCTACTGCAAATATTGTGAAGTAATCTTAATTCCAAGGGCAATTGGTTAGCCCTAACTCTTCAAATTCTGTAACTCTCTCCCTAACATCCTTGATAGAGCTCTGACCTCTCACTGTGATATCGGCTGCTAATCCGGTAATGGGATGCTTAGAGGTTTCCTAATTTTGAAAAGTAAGATGAACTCTTTACCTCTACAGAGCTCACTAAACCACCATCACCTCTCGATAAATTGAAGTAAAATTCTTTGACTAGGGCTGGATAGTAGGAACATCAAGAGAACAAACTTTATCCCAGCCTAATTCTTTGATTGTTTCCAATTGAAAACCCTCGGATCAAAGAATCAAAATCAACTTTTCTACCCATTGTATACTCTCCCGCTAAGGTATCTACCTGAGGGAAGAAGAGTTGGGATTGTCCGAAGGGTGGAGGAATCCTCGCTTGGAGACGGCTCACGGATGGGTCGCCTCACGGAGCTTTTGGTCACCACGGCGCTCCAATCACCGATCCTCTCCTCTTAGGTGCCATTGGATCCTTAGGAAAGTTTAGAGAGGAATTAGAGATGGGGAGGTTTGAGAGAGTTTTGGAAGAGTTTGGTTAGGATTTGAAAGATAGAAATGACGAGGTGTCGACTCTGCCCTAATAAATCATTTGGGACCCCAGGTGTCGACTCCCGCAAAGTCGGGTGTCGACTCCAAATCGCTAACACAGTCAGCGCTCGAACTGGAGTCGCTCCACTTATACGGGTGTCGGCTCCAAGGTCAGGGACCGAGAGCGACACAGACAAGGTGTCGACTCCTCAAACTGAGGTGTCGACTCCACTGACAGTTTCAGAGAAAAATAATTGAGATTCAAACATCTGAAACTTGTCAAAATAAATTCATAAAATTTGAAAAATCTTTGGAATATGAAGAATCAAATTGCTCAGATGACTAGATAATTTGTCCTTAAAATTATGAAAGGAATATCAAGAAATTAATAGAAATCTAGATAGTCATTCCTTAGGTTTCAAAATCATTCCAAAGGGTCACAAATCCCTAATTCACCTCTAAGATAACAAAATCTCTCTTCACTCAAGGGTTTTGTAAATATATCAGCTAATTGTTCTTCAGTATTAACATAATCAAGACAAATTTCATTATTAGCTACATGTTCTCTTATAAAGTGATATCTAATTTCAATGTGTTTTGTTCTTGAATGTTGAATTGGATTTTTAGTTAAATTTATTGCACTTGTGTTATCACATCTAATAGGAGTTTTATCAAGTGTTATGCCATAATCTTCAAGTTGTCTCTTAATCCAAAGGATTTGAGCACAGCAACTTCCAGCTGCAACATATTCTGCTTCAGCAGTTGATAATGCAACCGAATTTTGCTTTTTGCTAAACCAAGAGATTAAGTTACTTCCTAAGAATTGACATGCACCACTTGTGCTTTTTCTATCTAATTTACATCCAGCATAGTCAGAATCAGAATATGCAATCAAGTTTAATGTTGAGTCTCTAGAATACCATAAACCTACATTTTTAGTTCCACTTAAATCTTAAGATTCTTTTACAGCAATTAAGTGAGATTCTTTAGGTTCAGATTGAAATCTAGCACATAGACAAACAGCAAACATGATATCTGGTCTACTAGCTGTTAAGTAAAGAAGAGATCCGATCATACCTCTATAATATTTTTGATCTACTTTCTTACCATCTTCATCTTTGTCCAATTTGCATGAAGGACTCATAGGTGTTCCAAGGGGTTTGATTGACTCCATTCCAAACTTCTTGAGAAGTTCTTTTGTGTATTTGGCTTGATTGATGAAAATTCCCTCTTTGCTTTGCTTGATTTGAAGTCCTAGGAAGAAGTTGAGTTCTCCCATCATGCTCATTTCAAACTCACCCTGCATTAACTTAGCAAATTCTTGACATAAAAATTGTTAGTAGCACCGAATACAATATCATCAACATATATTTGTACTACTAATAAATCCTTGTCTTTTCTTTTCAAAAATAGTGTTTTATCAACATTTCCTCTTGTAAAATCATTTTCAATTAGAAATTTACTTAATCTTTCATACCAAGCTCTAGGTGCTTGTTTTAAACCATATAGTGCTTTGTGCAATTTAAAAACATGATTTGAAAATTCATGATCTTCAAAACCAGGTGGTTGTTCAACAAAAACTTCTCATTTATAAATCCATTTAAAAATGCACTTTTAACATCCATTTGAAATAAATTGATATGCATATGACATGCAAATGCAAGTAATAATCTAATTGCTTCTAATCTAGCTACAGGTGCAAAAGTTTCATCAAAATCAATTCCTTCTTCTTGATTATATCCTTTTGCAACTAATCTAGCTTTGTTTCTAATTACTATGCCATTTTCATCTAATTTATTTCTAAATACCCATTTTGATCCTATAACAGAATGATCTTTAGGTCTATCTACAAGGTCCATACATTATTTCTAGTAAATTGATTTAATTCTTCTTGCATAGCTAACATCCAATTATTATCTTTTTCAGCTTCTTCAATAGTTTTAGGTTCAATTTGAGATACAAATGCAAGATGATTATTGATGTTTCTCATTGATGATCTAGTTCTTACTCCTTGAGATGGATCACCTATAATTAATTCTTTTGGATGACCATAGGCATATCTCCAATCTCTAGGAAGATCTATATCATTATGATTTGCATCAACAACATCAACACTAGGAGAATCATTATCTTTAGCTTCTTGTTCATGATCTGAAGATACATCTATATTTAATTTTTCAATGTCTCTTTCTAATATGTTTGTATCTTCCTCATCATCAATCTTTTGGAACTCGATGCTAAAGATTCATCAAAAATTATGAATAGATTCTTCTACAATTAAGTTTCTCTTGTTAAATACTCTATAGGCTTTACTAGATGTTGAATATCCTAAGAATATGCCTTCATCAGATTTTGCATCAAATTTTCCTAGATTATCTTTACCATTATTATGAATGAAACATTTACAACCAAATGCATGAAAATAACTTATGTTTGGTTTTCTATTATTCCATAGTTCATAAGGAGTTTTCTTAATGATTGGCCTAATTAAAGCTCTATTAAGAATGTAACATGCCGTGTTTATAGCTTCCGCCCAAAAGTATTTTGGTAGTTGCTTTCACATAGCATGGTACGGGCCATGTCTTCTAAAGTTCTATTTTTTCTTTCAACTACTCCATTTTGTTGTGGTGTTCTAGGTGCTGAAAAATTATGATGAATGCCATTTTCATGCAAAAGTTTTCAAATAAATGATTTTCAAATTCAGTGCCATGATCACTTCTTAGAGACACTATGGTGTTGTTTTTCTCATTTGTGACCTTCTTGAAGAATTTCAAAAATATGGAAAGGTCTCATCTTTATGAGCTAAAAACATACCCAAGTGTATCTAGAATAATCATCTACAATCACAAGACCATATTTCTTTCCTCCTAGACTTGTGGTTCTAGTAGGTCCAAAAAGATCCATGTGAAGTAGTTCAAGTGGCCTAGAAGTGGAAACAATATTTTTAGTTTTGAAAGAATTTCTAGTTTGTTTTCCAAATTGACATGCATCACAAATTTTGTTATTTTCAAAATCTAGTTGTGGAAGCCTTTTACTAAATCCATTCTTAATTAATTTTGAAATTAGGTGTGTGCTTGCATGACCTAATCTACGATGCCATAACCAACCAATCTCATTCATATTAGCATTATTAGCAACTAAGCAATGATTACTAGTAGACAAATTGTCTAAATCAATCAAGTATACATTGCCATTTCTATTTCCAATAAAAACAATGCTATTATCAATGGGATTAGAAACAGTGCAGATAGAAGCTTCAAATGATACTTTAAAACCTTTATCACATAATTGGCTAATACTAATTAAGATTATGCTTTAAACCATTGAACATATAAAATTTTCAATATATGTGGAGGGAGTTATTTGAATTTACCAAACCCCATGATTTGGCCTTTGCCATTGTCACCAAACGTAACAACTCCTCCTCTTTTGCTTCAAGGGTGATGAATTGATCCTTGTCACCCGTCATGTGTCTTGAGCAGCCACTATCGAGATACCACTTTCGCTTTGATCTTTTGGCCGCAAGACACTCCTGCAAAAATAATCAAGTCTTATATTTAGGTACCCAAGCCTTCTTGGGTCCTTCATGGTTAGTAGCATAAATATTGTTCCTTTGGGAACCCATATTTTCTTTCCTTTACTACTTAATTTTTTGTTACTGTTTCTTGCATTACATTCATAGGATTTATGGCCTTTCTTGTTACAATAATGACATGTAACATTATCTTATTTTGTTCTTTTCTAAAAAAGTTTTTGACAAATTTTTGTTTTATGTTAGGTCTATATCCTAATCCAGCCTTATCAAATATAGCTCTTTGATTACTCAATAATAAATTAAGTTTTTCAGAACTATAAGTAAATTTATCAACTAATATTCTTATATTTATCAACTTCCTTCTTTAATTTATCATTTTCATTGGAAATTGATTCTTTTTCTTTTGTCAAATTTTCATTTTCAGATTTCAGCATCTTAATCTCATTAGTAAGATTATCTTTTTCTTTAATTAGAATTAATTATCATTTTTCAAAGATTTATTTCTTTTTCAAAACTTTAAAATCATCTACTAGTTCATTAAAGGCTTCAAATAATTCATCAAATGCAAATCATCACAAGGGTTTTCGGAACTTACCTCGTTGTCGTCGTTTGCCATAAAGCAAATGTTTGCAACTTCTTTTGTTCTTCTCGAAGAGGATTCATCGCTGTCACTCCAGGTTGCAACATAGCTTTCTTCTTCTTCTTGTAAGTCTTCTTCAATTGAGGACAATCATATCTAAAGTGCCCCGGTTTCTTACACTCATAGCAATCAAGGGGTCTTTCTCTTTGTCCTTGTCCTTTTCTTTTCTTTTTCTCCTTCCATTTTAATTCCAATTTCTTCTTGTGGAAGGGTCTCTTTCTTCTCATGAATTTTTTAACTTTCTAGCTAGAAGAGCTATCTCATCATCATCATCATCATCACTGCAGCTCTCCTCACTTTCTGCAGCCTTAAGAGCATAGTCTTTTTCTTCTTAACATCTTCCTCTATGCTGCTTCATGGTTAGCTCATGGGTCATTAGAGATCCAAGTAGCTCCTCCAAGGGTAAAGTGTTGAGGTCCTTGGCTTCTTGGATTGCTGTCACTTTGCTTCCCATGATCTTGGTAGTGACCTAAGAATTTTGCGAACAAGTTCAGAGTTAGTATAGGTCTTACCAAGACTTTTCAAACCATTTACAATATCGTGAATCTAGTATACATGCATGCTATAGTTTCAGTTTGTTCCATGCTAAATAATTCATATTTATGAACAAGAATATTATCTTAGATTCTTTAACTTGGTTTGTACCCTCATGGGTAACCTCTAATCTATCCCATATCTCTTTTGCGAATTACATGTAGATATACGATTAAATTCATTTGCATCTAAGGAACAATATAAGACATTCATGGCCTTAGCATTGAGCTGAGCCATTTTCCTATCATTATCATTCCAATCCCTTTCGGGCTTAGGAACAATAGAGCCATCAATGTGTGTGGGTGTGCTAGGTCCATTAATTATAACACTCCACAATTCATAATCAGAAGCTTGAATGAATATCCTCATTCTTGCTTTCCAATATGAATAGTTGGAACCATTAAACAAGGGAGGTCTATTTGTAGAATGACCTTCGCAAATGAAGATCCAACTTGAGTTGCCATTTGGATCTTTAGCTCTTGATCGTGTGATCAAATAAACAATGAGCACTAGCTCTGATACCAATTGTTGGCCCAGATGGCAACCCAAGAGGGGGGGTGAATTGGGTTCTTTAAAAAAATTTAACCCTTTTAAAAAAAATTATTGGCTTTGAGATAGATAAAATTAAATGCAATGTGAATATGAAGCACAAACAAGGAGATAGAGATAGAGATAATCGAAGCACGGCAAACACAAAGATTTTATAGTGGTTCGGTGTATCCAACACCTACGTCCACTCCCAAGATTCACTTGGGTCCACACTATAATCCTCTTGATTACAGTCGAGTTGTTTTACAAGATCACAACTCAAACTTGTTGTTTCCCGGGATCACAACGAACCCAGCCGGTTTTCTCGGGCTCACCAGCACAAAACCCTAAACTCAAGCTAATCTAGCTTGACCGAGGTATACTACCTCCACTAGTTCAATCCCCTTGATTGAACTAGCACAAATAAGAAAGAATAGTATTTTTCAATAATACAAAGCTCCTCAAATGAGCAAATATTCAAAAATAAATGAATAGGGTTAGAAAAGCCTATTTGAAGTAGATTGAATTTGAGCTTTTCTTCTTTTCCTCTTCTCTTTGGAGATGTTGAATCAGGCCTCAGCTTTGATTCGTTGCAAATGTTGCAGATGAGAAGTTGAAAAATCTTCAAAAACATAGCTTCTTCTTCCTTTTTGAGAATCCTTCGATTTTTCAAGTTTGAATGCCTTGGATTCCTCTTTGAGCTTTTTGGAGTGGAAGGATTTGAGTTTGAATACTTTTCTCTTGGATTTCAGGCTCAAGACTTCTCGAATTTTTGATTTGAATATTCTCTCTATTTTTGTTATTTTTCAAAACGAGCTTTCTCCCCCTTTTTATAGATTTCGTTTAATCTATTTTTGGGAAGAAACTAGCCGTTGGAGTGTACCTGGAAACAAAATATATCTGTTGGAAGTTAGGTAAAAAGAAAATATTACCGTTAGAGCTGATCTGGCATTTTAAAATTTCATCCCAGACAGGTTGGAGTCGGCTCCAACTTTTCAGGTGTCGGCTCCAAGTCGTTTATCCAAAAATAGAAAGTTCTGAGTTTGTCGAGGAGTCGGCTTTGAAAAAGTTAGGTATCGGCTCGCCATCGTCAGGTGTCGGCTCCAAAAGACTGTGTGTGTCGGCTCCAAGATCCTAAAAAAATAAGCGTTCTATCCCCGCATCGGAGTCGGCTCCAGACACTGTAAGTGTCGACTCCAAACTCTGGGTGTCGGCTTCGAAACTCTAGGTATCGGCTCAAGTCCGTATCAAAAATCAGAAGAATATTTGACTGGCCAAGGGGTCGGCTCCAGCATTCCTAGGTGTCGACTCCAGGTTCTGAAACTTTGAAACTTATGATTTGCAATTGATTCAAAATACGTTTCTTAATACCTTTATATCGATAAAATATTTTTAAGTCCTGAAACACTTATCAAATCTATTAGTAATCAAATAAATATACTCAATTCCTTTATTAATCATCAAAATTAATAATTGGGTCAACAATTTACCTTCTAAAAAAAATCATTTTAGAGATCAGAGTGATCCATAGCGTGCTTTAAAGTTGTGTTGAAGCCCAACAACACACATCGTATACTAGAACTCATGACAATAGAAGTTAAACTAATGGCCTTCGTGAGTTTCATTCATTGTAGAACCACCAACTACCCTACAGTCGGAAGGAACTTGCCAGAGGTTAGACAGGAAACGTAATTAGTAGGGTGAAAGGAAAGGATGATGGAGAAGCAATGGACGTCCGATCGACGCATGAAAAACAAAGGTAGCATATCGTTTCCCATTCCCAGAAATTAATGCTGGGGCTGGGGTTGTTGTCACGATAGCATGCATCGTAGTGGACTCTGTACCACGCTCCATGTTTCCACAGTAAAAGAGCAGCGACCAGACGTGGAAATTAAGAAAGCAAAAAGGAAAACACCGCACCGCTGCAAATATAAAGGAAAAATGTTCATGCCTTTGACCAAGCAGACTGACTCTTTGGCCCAGCCTTCGTGGATCGTTGCCATCAGATCACCCGCTAGCTCCATGCGGAAGATCTTGACAGTCGATCGGGTCGATTGCTTTTCCTTTGGTCGACAGTCGACAAAGTTAAAATTCCACTAGATAGATAGATCTAAAAGATTTTATGCGAGGGCAAAGAGCCCAACCCCTTTCCAACGAACTCAAAATAGCAGAGGGCCCATGCATGACATGCCCCTTCCATGAAAAAGCCTACTATTACATTCATAATGGACCCTCCTCTATCATGGAGTGGCTAATGGACACCATTGTTTAGGCACCAGGGAATTGCAGGCACACTGGCATGCACCTAGTCAAGCATAGCACTGAAGGCTATGGCCTTATGGAAACAAAAGAACCAGTTTTCTTCTTCTTTTGGAAAAAAAAAAATAAAACACACACACACACATAGATATGTGTCTAATACTTTCAAAAAGAATATTTGTGTTTAGCTATTTAGCCTCAGGTGTTGGACTATATAGATTCCTTAACAGTAAGCTTTCTTATGTATTTATCATTCGGTTTCTTTCTTGCTTTCTTTTTTTTTTTTTTTATCGCAACAAGCTTTCTAACATCATCTAGTACTTGTATTTCAGTTAGAAGATATAACTGACAGGTTATGGGAAGAATAAAATACCAGGAATACCTCCATATTGCATTAGGAGCAAATGACACTATGGTCTCTAAAAACAAACCAAAGAAGACAAAAAAAGAGCACCTCTAGATCATAAAAAAGAGCACACGCTCTGGCCAGAAACTTCAAGGCACGGGTATAAAACTAAAAAGGAAAAAGAGCCCCCAGGAAAGCCCAAAGTACACAGACAGACACCAACAAAGCCCAAAGATCAAGGCACAGAGAGAGAGAGAGAGAGGACCTGGGCGAGGTCTATGATGAACTGGTGGAACCTTGGGTGGAAGCCGGCTTGTTGCTTGAGCCTGGAGGCGATTGGCTTGCTGAGGGTTCTCAGGGCGAGCGATCCCAGCTTCACCACGGGCAGCACCATCCCCCTATCTCTCGCCACCTAGCAGAGGATTTTGTTGCTGCTTTCGCGAAGGGAAAACAAGGCCAGTGGGATCGCAATGTCAAGGCGAGACAGGGTCCTCCCTTGTAACGGTACTGGAGGGTCCGTTAACTTGGCGTATAACAGAATCTTGATAATGGCCTACGCTATTTCTAATCCCTTTAGGAAAATTACCTGCCCTCGGGACAACTAATCCAGGCCGTCAACCCGTTTGATCGATCCAATTTTCAAAGGCACGATGGTGACGCGCTTAGCAAGAAAGCCCCACTCAATAGGTCTCCGAGAGCGCCGCGGCCGCCTAGCTCTGGAACCGGAGGTCATCTTGAAGTCTTGCGTGATCTACCGGACGAGATGCTGGTTTCCGACTTCCCGCAGTTCCACCATCCCGGCCAGAATCGGTGCGGCTTCTTCACCCCGCCCGTGCTATTTTTTTTATTTTTTTATTTTTACTGCATTAATTATAACAAATCTTATCTTTATTAGATAGAATGTTAAATAAATTTGAGTTTTAAATCATTGAATCCGTGATAGGCCCGCCCGTTCAAGGGTTTTGGCTGCAGGTTTGTTGATGAAGGAGATGTTCAAGCCGCAGAAGAAAAGATGGACCCGCTGGTCTCTCTGGCCGAGGGTCGGGGATGGGCTGCATGGCGCTTCCGCGTCAGTGAACACCAGGAGTGCGCCACCACCGCCGCGGGCTTTGCTGAGAGAGAATGAGGCGGGAGGTGCCGGAGACGTAGAGCAGAGGTTCAGGGAGGCATTGCTGGACGAGTCCGTGCTTCAGAATAAGGAAAAGGAGTCTCTTGTTCAGAGGATAATGGAGCTTGAGAAGGAGGTTAGTGGTGCCATCAATGCTTTCTCGTTGATTTTTTACCGGTTCCTCTATTTTTATTCTCTAATTTAGCTCCATAGGTGATGTATTGTAGTTTATCCATAGCCTCGGTTATATCAATATTTTTGTTTTGAAGAATTGTAGTTGTCAACTTAAGAATATTCAATTACTTGGATGAAATTAAAAATTTTTGAATGAAAATTTAAGTTTTTATGGGTTCTTTTTAGTTTTATGTAACATTTTTAGTAAATTTACTACTCAAAACTGAGTAGGATGGAGGAAAAAGATTCATGTAGTTGATCATAATTAGTTTGGATTAAGGCTTTATTATTATTATCGTCATTTTAAATTTATATTTAATTATTTATTGTTAGGTTTTAGCTATAAAAGAATAATTAGAGGCTTGACTTGAATTGCAAATTCAACCCGAACTAGTTTTAACTTGAAACCAAACATTTTGGATTAGGTCTAGGCCATACTTGACCTCGACCCAACACATGATCAAACGGACCAAAAATCTTTTTCATGGACCCGACTTTAACCCAACCTTACTAGCTAATGAGTTGGGTTTGGGCTCAACACCATGACCCAAATATGAAATACATGGGAAAGAAAAAGAAAAAAACAGAACTATTCTTGGATTTCTCCCATAATTTTGGTAATGAGCACAGTGATAACTCTCCAGGAATTTATAGAAGGAAAATAAAGATAAAAAGTTCTCTCATACAGGGATAACTTTTTGATGTTATCTCTGAAACTTTAGGAGTCAATTTTAGCCAACCTCTTTCTTTTTAGGGTTTTGGGATGGAACATCTTTTGGATATATTATTTGACCATATTTTGGCATGAAGATGTGTAGATAGGATTAGGTTTATCAATGTTATACTTTGCTTTCATTGCTCATGTAAGTTAATTGAAGGGCTAGGTTTAGTTTGATTAAATCGATTGTTTAGATTATGGTTAAATATTTGTCAAGGTTCCATGTGATTGTACAAATAGGTTTGCTTTGGAAATTGTAATATAGTTTGCACTAAGTTAATGAGGCTGACTCCAACTCTAAGGAGGCATGTTTAAAGTGAGATTTGAGAAGTCTGAAGGGGCACATAAATAATCATGGGAATGGATAGGAAGTGGAGATGTTGCTGTCATGATTTTCAAAACCCATGTCATATTGAAAATCTTATACACACCAAAAACTCACCAGATATTTTTTCATTTGGTTAGTGACTTGCGATAAGTGTTTCAATGCATGGTCATTAAGACACAAGATGCGAAGACATAGACCAATCTTATTCCTACGGAATGAAATTCGAAAGAATGCTATTAAAAAAAGTCAAAAAATATGATAATGTTTTCTAATCTTATTACTATGGTACCAAATTCGAAAGAATGTTGATTTCTGAACCCAAATTGAACCAAGTGAAGGAGCGATGGATTGGGTTACATAGTTTGAGTTTGAGATTTATTTTCTTTCAGCAACAAGTCACTGTAGACTATATTTATAAATTATAAGGGCAAGGGCCTTTGAGGAGAGTAGTGAAAATTTTACTTCATTCTTCCTTATCATTTAATTTAATGCCATTAAGAGGTGAGGCGCATATCTATTTGGAATTTCTTTCTTTCTTTATAGATATTGCAAAGCAAGGGGAAAATGTACAATAAATCAAGAAATAAAAAAATGGCACGACATAATTCAGAGTGTGTTATAATCCATAGTTAATCTAGACTGATTACATGGGCACCTTTTTTATTATGATGCTACAAACACCTTTTCTATTTTATTCCTTTTATTGTTAAAATATGTGAAGATCAACATTATATTGAATGTGATTGCTTATATTTTTTCTTTGTATGTCAATCATTGCGAGCTGCCTTCTGTGGTTTGACATGATGCATCATGTCTATTTGTTCTGGCTACACAATTATGTTTTTGTGTCTGATTTCTTGGTTCTCCAATATCATTGCAATATGCTTGCCTAAAAGTATTTCCATTGTCATGTCTAATTGCTTGCGTCTACATCCGGAAGCTGTTTAGTTCATTCAGGAGCTGCTTCATCGTTCTTGATGTTCCTTTCTTATGCTTCTGAGCTCTTCATCCATTGAAGACAACTTTTTAATCATTGTGATTTTGTTCTTATGATCTGTAGTTGGACTATAATTTTCATTAGCATTTATACTTGATTTTTATTCCTTCCATTTTGTTTCTATTTGGTGTAATAATTTTGTTAACCCTATTTTTTTATTAACAGCTTCATGAATACCAATATAATATGGGACTTTTGCTAATTGAGAAAAAGGAATGGACTTCTAAATATGAAGAAATCAGACAAGGATTAGCAGAAGCAGAGGATATTCTAAAGCGGGAACAGGCTGCGCACATGATAGCTATATCGAAATATGAAAAGCAAAAGGAAAACTTGCAGAAGGCCTTGGGGGTTGAGAAGCAGCGTGTTGCATATGTACGTTAGTAGTAGTTATTATTATTATTATTATTTACTGATTTATTATTGGTATATAGAGTTATAAAGTCAATTATTTAGCCATAATTAATCAAAGTGTATCCTAGCTCCATCCCTGCATTATTGTGTATTTAGAATATCATGGTATTATATTTTCAATTTTACAGTCATAACTGTTGTCATCTTCTATGGCATGTCTCCTTTCTTTGCTTAATCGCATGGTTAAGTGTCTCTACTCTTAGAAACATATCGAATAATGTTTCTTAGCCTTATACACTTCCGAAGGTCAACTTGTTTTAAAGAAAGATTTTTTGAAATTTTCACTAAACTTTTTGTTGAATGTCCTCACTTCTCTGTATTGATTGTTCAAACTAGCCTTGTTGGTGGAAATTTTTAACTGTTTAAGTTTAGGGGACTACCATGAGAAAAGGGTTATAGGAACAAATAAAAATAGTGAAAGAAGTACCTCTTCTGGATATGTCCATTGATAATGTTTATTCATTATGTATCAAACATAGAAACTTCTAAAATAAACGAATGCTTGTGACTAATCTGAAGATGGTTGTTAAAAAGTTATTTTGGTAGGTAAGTCTCCATTGAGAATTAAGACTATTGCTGCATAGAATTATTAAATTTTTTAATGTAGTTTAGAAAAAATTCAACAAATTATGGGTTCAGAATCTCATACAGAATTTTTGTCTTGAAATGCTTGATGTAATATTTTGAGCCTTCCTTTGAATTAAACTAGCTCATATATGGAATTGCAGCCTATCAGAGTCCTTTGGTTTAGATATCTATATTTTGCAGTGTGTCTAGATGCTATATAAGGTTATCTATCATGGTTCATGAGTTCCTTGATTTTGGTACTCTGCATTCTCCTAGAGAAAGCAGGATTTTGCAATTTGAGTGTGAAATTGTAGATTATTGCTTGAATAACATTATTGGTGGCACCATTTCTTTGCTAATCATTTGATTCTTTGGTGTGGTGGTCAATGGATAAAGAAGCTTTCCTGGAGTACATGGGTGGACTAATGGCAGTGTCCAGGTCCATGGCTGTGAAGGCTAGTTGTTTCATAGAAACTTTGTACCTCATAAACTTCCATAGCAATTATTATTTAAGTGACTCAATGAATTGCCTTTGTAGATTTGTGGAACCCTTAGGAGAGTCATGTCCTATTTGATTTGCTTTATTCATGCACTAAATGTAGTGACGTCTCTTGCAAAATGGTTCCCATGCAAGTTTGGAGCTACATAAGTAAAATCATTTTGGCCCAATCTTTTGAAGCCTATGTTGCGCATACATTCTTTTATTTATAACATATATCAGGAAAGGATATGCCTATTCACATGCATGAGTTAGAGTTGAGATGAACTTTAGGATAGTGCTAGAACTCAAATGTCATTAGCGAAGTGTTGTTGATTTTTCAATCAAGGACAAATAATGATGTAAGAGTTGTATGATTGAAGACTGTGTATAACCTGAAAATCATGAAAATGATCAAACCCAAGGGGCTTATTATTGCCATTGTAGTTATTATTATTATTATTATTACTATTATGATGACTACTACAGCCATCACTACCACTACAATCACCTTATGAAGATGAATGCTTGGAGGGACCTTGATGTGCCCAAGGCTATCTGCTGGTTTAGGCTATACGAGTCTTTATTTTAAAATTTGATTTTAAACTTTTTATAGTTTTGAATTTCATAATAGCTGCAACTTCTTGTGCCAAAACCTGTATGTTGGGAGTTCAGCTAATTATATATGGTTTTTAGTGCCTTCATGGACGTACCAATTGAATGTATTAAGTGCATCCAATGAACTGATTTAGACCCAGTTATCTTGGCTTCGAGGGATGCTTATGACATTAAATTTGCAATCTGATTTTTCATATTTCTTTTGTTGTAAATTCTGTTTAATGATCAGGGTCGATTTAGTTATCGATTGTTTAGGTCAAATGTATTCAGGGATTGTGTAATATGGCTTACATATTTCATGGTGTGGCTGACCTAGAGAGATTGAGGATGAAATACTGAATGCTTTTGCTAAGCCTTTGCTCCTTTTCATTCCATCTTCCTTTTCCTATTTTCTACTTTTGAGGCTTAAATATTTGACTTTCAAGTGCATCAACATGTTACAATTAAGAATATCTGCATTGAAACATGGATCAGTATCAGATTTTAGAGCTTATTTGCATTCATGCATTTACTTGTGGACTCGGTCTTCCAGGAGATTTTACTTTAGGTGTTGATGAAGAGAAGATTATAGCAATAACAATAATGATGACAACGACAAAGTCTTAATCTCAAACTAGTTGGTGTAGGCTATAACAATCTTTTTTTTTTTTTCATTCTGTTTAGTTTAGAGCCATACTTTTTGTCAGATGTAAATATAGCAAGTCTTTCTTTATTACTTTCTCCTATGTAATTTTTTGGTCTATCTTTATCCCTTTTTCTTTCTACATATATTGAAGAGAGGATTGTGATGAGTTAAGAAGATTCTTGATCCATAAATGTTCTTTGTGGCTTGAAGTTCTTCAAGGCATGATTAGAAAGAAGTGAAAGTCAGAGTGGAGCCTCTACTTAGTTATTATGTTTCCCTCATCTTGTTTTGGTTTGAATTTAATGTTGTATTATGTAGGATGCTTTCTAAAGTTTATTTAGTTGATGCATTCATGTATGCATACATACATTCACTTGTATGCATGGTATATCGTATTTGTATGTACTACCTTGTATCAGGCATACTATATGGAGAGCCTATATAGGGGGTGTACCAAGTCTCAATATGTTGAACCAATCTTATATTAGACGTATTAATACGATACCAAATTGGTATCGGATTGGGATCCGATATCGAGATTGTGAACCTTACATGTATGTATATGTATGTATCATATAATTATGCATGCACACACACATTTACATACACATACAAATATGTGCATGTGCGTGAGCACTATAGTACCAATTTACAAGAATAAATATGATATTCAAAATTATTCTAACTATTATGGTATTAAATTTATGATTCATATTTTGAAACTTTAAGAGAGAATAATTAATCATAAGTTAAGATGTAATACAAAAATTTTATAGTCGATTTGGTTTTTTGTCATGAAGGTTGACTGTGTAAGCCATTCTTCTTTTTAGGAGGTCAATGAAGAAGTATAGAGAAAAGAGACAATATCTTCATATAATTTTTATTAATATAGAGAAGGTATATAATAAAGTCCTTAGAAAAGTTTTATGATGGGTGTTACAAAAGAAATGAACACCCATTAGATATAACGTAATAAAGAATGCGTACGATGGAACTGTTGCTAGTGTAAGCTTATCAGGCAATACTAATGAGTTTTTAATTGTTGTAGGTTTATATTAAGTATATGCTTTAGTCTTTACCTTTTTACGTTAGTTATAGATAAGCTTATTAGGCATATTTAGGATGATATTTCATAATGCATGTTATTTATAGATGAGATAATAGTAGTAGATGAAAATAAGGTTGAAGTTAATCAAGAAGTACATTAGAATATAAAGGATTTTGGTTAAATAAGACAAAGAATATATGAAATATAATTTTAGTACTATAAGAAATAGAGATGAGTAGAGTAAAAATTAAGGATTATGGGGTTCTTAAAAGTAATCTTTTTGATATTTAAAATCAATATTCATAAGGATGGAGAGATTGAGGATGATGCTTTCTATAGGATTAAAATAAGATGGATAAAATAGAAGTGCAATTGGAATATTATGAGATTGTATAATACTTGTTAAGTTGAAGAAATAATTTTATAAGATGGCCGTAAGATCGGTTATGCTTTATCGTACATAATGTTGGTGGTTAGAAAGTTACATTACAAGATGAATGTGGCTAAAAGAATGTTGAGATGAATGCATGATAATGCAAGAAAAAAATAGAATAAGAAATGAAGTTATTTGTAAAAAGATAAAGGTAGCATCAATTTAGGACAAATTAAGAAAAGCAAGAGTTAATAGTTTGGAATTTGGATATTTGCAATGTTGATGTAACAATGCACTGGTATGAATGAGTGATTTGATATATGTAAAAAAAAAAAAGTAGAGATAAACTAAAATTATATAGAAGGAAGTAATAAAAAAAATTAATATCTTTGTTCTTTAGAAATTTGACTCAAACTGAGCAGACGGAGAGAAAGGATTTATATGGCCGATCCCAACTAGTTTGAGTTTAAGACTTTGTGGTGGTGATTGTTGTCCAAACATACAAACATACATGTGCATAAGTGTGCAAAACTATTTACATCTTTTAAGGAGCATTTAGTAGCATAAATTTTGATACTGGATTTTTTCTGTTATTATTGATTTATCTTTTTATCTTCTGTTTGGATGTATTATCTTCTATTATTTCTGTCATCATATTTAATTCTTCCTTGATTTTTTTTCATTCATTTTATCTGAATGGTGAGATATATGCAGCTTGAGAAAGCTGCGGTGAAATTGTGGAAGTTAAGTATACATCAGATAAGAAGTTGGCTGAAGCTCATGCTCTGGAGGCCAGTCTTGAAGAAAAATATTTTGAGATCTGCATTCTGCAGATGCCAAGCTTGCTGAGGCAAGTCGAAAGAGTTCAGAGATAGATAGAAAATTAGTTGATGTGGAGGCTCGTGAGCATAAACTTCACAAAGACTATCTGTCTTTAAATACCGAGTATGCCCTCCCTCCTCTATCTCTCTCTCATTTGCATGTTCCATTTTGATTTTTCTATATATATATATATATATATATATATATATATATATATAGTGTTGCAGTTGCTACTTTTTGATCACTTCTTTTTTTGGTTGTGATTTTAATTGCATTTTATGATATTCAGGCAAAAAACTTATAAGAAGATCTTGATGAGCAAAAAATATTTGAGAGAGTGGGAAAATAATCTGCAAGAGAGTCAAAAGAGGCTTCTTGAGGGGCAGCGTTCCATCAACGATAGAGAGGAAAGGGCAAATGAAACTGATAGAGTTTTTAAGAAGAAAGAAGAAGAGCTTAAAAAAGCACGAAAAATGATTGAGGTTGCTAGGGATTCGCTAAAAGAGAAAGAAGATGACATTAGTAATAGACAAAAAGCTTTAGCTTCTAAAGAGAAGGTTGGCTTCTTTAAACTGGCTATGTTTTTTCATTTGCTTCTTTTTGTTATTTTTTTTACATTTTTGATTTCAGGAAGCAACTATTAAATCGAGAATCTGGAGAAGAAGGAAAAGGAGTTGCTTGCAATAGAAGAAAAGCTGAATGCTAGAGAAAGAGTAAGTGTTTATCTTTAAAGGTCTAGAACTCCTAATAATTGAACTTTTTGATGACCTGACAGATGTTGGGTTATGTATCTTAGTTTGCATCGTATCGAATATTGGGATATGCATTTTTTATTATTATGGCTTAAGAAAGAGGTCAGTGAATAGGTATATGAGAAAACATAGAAGAAAACAATAAAGCAGGCTGGGAATTGTTGACATGTTTTGTATGAATCTGAAATCAGATGATTCAGAATAAGTTTTAGTACATTAGGTGAAAATTTTGGCTGTAAGATTTTACTAACCTTATTATATTTAGTGCAATATCCATCAAACCTTTTTAATTTCTTAGTGGCCTTTAAATCTTGAAATGCAGAGTAGGGAAGATAAAAGGTAAAAAAAGGGAGAGATCTGGTCTAGTCTAGATCTCCTGGCTACTATTTTCTTTGAATTGCAGACTTTCCTTTGTCATGCGTTTTGAGGATTTTCATTCATTTGATTTGTTTGATCTTGAGCCTTAAGTTTTTTTCCTTAACTCTGCCATTTTCTATGTAATTGTGATGTTCCTCTTTATTAGACTTAATAACCTGATGTTATCATTTGTCCTATTGAAGGTGGAGATGCAAAAGCTTCTTGATGATCACAATGAGGCTTTAAATTCCAAGAAACAGGAGTTTGAATTGGAATTGGAGAAGAGGAAAAGTGCTTTGATGATGAGATCAAGGGCAAACTTGATGTGTGGATAAGAAGAAAATTGAAATTGATTGTAAAGAGGAACAAATTCTTGAAAGAAATCAGGATGTGGAGAATAAGATGCAAATTTTGAAGCAGAAAGAGAAAGACCTTGATGCAAAATCAAAAGCTTTAAAGAATTGGGAGGAATCTATTAAAATTGATGAGAAGAAGTTGGAGGAAGAAAAGCAGCTAGGCAGAGAGAAGCAGATCTCATTAAGTCTATAAATGAACTAGAGAATTTGAAGGCAACGGTAGAAGAAGCAAAGCAGCAGATGATCAAGGAGAAGAAAATTCTTAAAGTTACCAAAGAAGAGAGGGAACGCCATCTCCTGTTGCTATCAAAATTGAAGCAAGAGATTGAGGATTGCAGAATAACCAAAGAGTCACTTCTCAAGGAAAGAGAGGATTTGAGAGAACTAAGGAAGAATTTCGAGAAAGATTGGGATGTATTGGATGAGAAGAAAGTTGAGTTGGAAGCAGAGGTAAAGAAAGTCAATGATGAAAGGGAAAAGTTTGAGAAATGGCGATGCATTGAGGAGGAAAGGTTAAATAATAAGGTACTGGTAGCAAAAGCTGATATTCAGAGGGAGTTAGAAGACCTTAGACTGAAGAAGAAACTTTTGAGAGCGCAATGGAGCTTGAGAAGTCAAATGCTTCTGAGGAGCTTGAGAGAGGTCGTGCTGATATTGCTTGGGAGCTTGATCTTCGTAAGCATAGCTTGAGATGGATATGCAGAAAAAACAGGAGGATATGGAGAAGCGGCTGCAGGAGAAAGAGAGCCAGTTTAATAGGTGGAGAGATCAAGAACTAAACCAAATTAATTCTGTAAAAAATCTAAATGAGTCTAAACTTTGGAAGTTGAAGGTGGAACAAGATCAGTTGGAGAGGGAAAAAGAAGAGCTCTCCAAACATACAAAAAAACTAGATTTGACCAACTTGAGATTCAAAAAGATATTGACACTCTGCGTATGCTTAGCAAGAATCTGAAGGATCAAAGAGAACAATTTATCAAGGAAAAAGAACGCTTCCTAGCTTTAGCTAGCAGTGCAGGGTCTGCAAAAACTGTGGGTGACAGTGACTAATTTTGAGCTTCTCTAGTGGAGACTGAGGATGTAGATTTTCAGTCACCAACTTTAGATTTGGAAAAGCATATGAAAGATAAGAATGCTGAAATACCTCCTCAGGTATGGGCCTTCATTCTGGCACTTTTGATGCCCAGAGGGTGCAATCGGATAGTGGAGTCAGAAAATGAAGAATTAGAAAGATTAGTTAAAGCTGGTGATGATCCAGAGTTGTCTTTTGGAATAGCAGATAATTCCACTGATATCCAGTTGGAAGGTAAGCAAATCATTCCCTTTGTCAATAAACAGAATGAAAGGGAGGGATCTTCCAAGCCTCCTAAAAAGATTCTCTAAACATCCAAGAGGAAAGCCCAGATATTTTGTTCCTACTGATATGGTGGTACCAAGTTGAGACTGAAGAGACGGCTCATTTTCATATCTGACACATCAACTGGGGAGCTGGATGCAGAGGATAGTTCGCTTGGTGGGCGTCGAAAGAGGCATCAAATCTTAGCTCCTGGAACTCAGACTTCTGGAGAAAGCGCTACAATTTCAGGCGCTCTACAAGGTAAGCTGCATATCTATAGACAACTGTTATGCTATTTCAAGATGTACTTATTATTATTATTTTTTTGGTAAGAATATTTTATGATTTTAAGCCTTTTTTTTAAATTTTGGCTAGACTGATATGTGACAAATTTTGGCTAACGTGGACAGTGATGGTGACACCATGGTGGAGTTGAGCGGGCCGAGTGGGAAGATAGAGTTGTTGTAGATTATGATGAAGATGCTGAGAAACATAATGTATGGAAGAAGCTGTGGACTTTCTTCGCAAAGTGACAAGGTCCAACTAGGAGTTCAGATTTTATGGATTTTATGAAGATGCTGAGAAACATAAAATCTGTCAACTGCAATTTTCAATTCTTCCTTGCCATCTTTGTCATTGAAGGCAGTTCAGATTTTATGGATTTTACGATAGGGGAGTGATTTGTGTTGGTTTCTTGTAAGATGGTATTTTGACTACCAAATTTACTCATGTCTATTTCCTCCAAATATGGTTAGTTATTTTTCAGTGTCCTAGTGGTGTTTGAGGATTTTTTTTTGATAAAATAGAAAACAGATCATTTCATCAGATCCGCTAAGAAAGTCATTTTTAGTACTTGCCAAATTGATTTGCTGCTCTATAAGCAGCCCAGAAATCTGATGCAGATGTTGCTGCTTGCTAGTGCATCGGAGTAATGCTATGTCACGAACTTCTGTTTCATCAATAACATCAGTCTCTCAATTCTAAAATTTTTGGGTGGGGCATGTCAATGTTCCAGGAAATGGCATAATCCAACATTTTTTCTTTTCTTTGCTATAAGATGCTGGTGTTGCAATTTTCCCTGAGGTGCAAAAAGAACGTTGACCAAGTATAAAAGCCATAGGAAGTTGTTGCATTCCATCACACTTGGTTTTTTTTCTTGGAAAAAAAATTGATGTTCATAGTGGGAATCAATCCCATCTATTACGCGTTGCTTGTAGAAGTGCTATGGTTTCATTTTCTTGTACAGGGATTGAAGGAGAACATTGCTAGTTGACATTGTCAAGCTTCTATTGAAAATCAATACAACTGTAAATAGATAAAATTTATTGCTTGTTGTTAACTTTTATTTAGTCTATTGATGAAAGAAACTCCATTTTAAGCTAATGTAATCTTTTTACAGGCTTTCATGTTGGTCTTGACTCGTGTTTATGGTTCGTAGGTAATTCCAAGAGCTGATATGATGCTCTTTCAGAGCTTGTTACTCTGCAACCTATGCCGGATAACCACAAAATATAATTTGAACAAATTGAAATGTTTCGCTCAGAAAACACCATCCCTAAAAATTTTTGAGTTTGTGCCCAGCTATAAAGATTTTATGCTATTTTCTCCAAAATATTAACTTGCATCACCATACATGTATTGAGTTGGCTCATCATTATTCATCCATCTTGTTTGTTTAAATTATGTTCCATTACTTCTTGTCCTAAATCAGGTACAATGACATCGCCAAGCATGCTTTTGATGTTCTGAGAAAGCAAGGCCCTTTGAAGGTACAAACACCTAAAAGAAATGATATATCAGACTCCCAGAGTGTCGGACACACAGGAGGCCAGGTGGATTTGAGCGGTAGGATTACTAGCAAAGCTTTCTATCTTCTACCATACTGTTAGTTTCTGTAAATTTCATAAAAAATATTCATGATGTTTGTCACAGTGTATTCAAAGGTCTCTTTCATGTTTTAATGATCGGATAGGGTCTTACTTGGAATTGGCGAGCAGGTTTATTCAATCCTTTTGCTGAACATCTTCATAGAGGTGCAGTGGTGTGCTAGTGTCTACTTAATGCATCAAGAATTTCTTCTCTGATCATGTGCTGCTTTTCCATGTATTATTCATCTTGAAACCAAAAATTTGTACATTAACATGGCGAAGTTCTACCCCAGCTTTTGCTTATTGTGGATCTTATATCAATAACATTTATGACAAAATCTTTGTATTGTATGATACAGGTTTTTGCTACAGGGTTTATACCCTATATTGGCAAGGTAATCAATTTTCTGCTTCTTTCCTTGATGTATGCCTACTACTGCTTTGAGTACGCACCCAATTTCCAGAAAACTCATGTAAAAGTACTGTTATTTTGAGTATGCATCACAGGCTTATGTGGTCTAGCATGAGTTTGTGAAAGTAGCGAGAGGACATTAATTCATTTGCAATAAACATGTTCAGGTACAAATGGAATTTTTCTAAAATGAGTTTAAATGGAAGGCTCGAGTTCTTCGAATCGAATTGGTCATTTTTTGCAGGATTTGGTATGATTTTTCTCACTCTATGTTGGTTACTTCATGGATGAACTATTATATACTACATCATGCTTTGTATATTAATCAACATTGGGAAACAAATGCATATTCATGCATTTGATAATGCTATTGTGAAAATATTTGTTCTTGCTGCTTTTGTTATGAGATGCTTTGTTGTCATACGTTAACTATGTGTTCCCTAAAAACTGATTTCTTTATCTTACAACTAAGACCTGTTTGTGCACTTGAATGATATTTGATTTTATGTATCTTACAGATCAATGCACAAAGAATGAGTTTGCTAGTACTTATTTTCTTTTTTTGATAAAATTTTTACTGTTTGTCCATATCATTAAATTTGTGTTACTTAGTTTACGTTCTCAGATTACATAATAATGATCAATCTTTTACGCTAATCTTATTTCATCTTGCTAGCTTTGTTGTCTATATATACGGATTTTAATGCTCAAGGTTTTCATTGAATTTTTCAGGAAGCCCATGTGTTCTTCCAATTCTCTTTTTCTCTGCACTTGTGAGCTATGGTATTATGGCTATTCTTTATCCACTGGTATGCCCTAAACTGTTTATTTCCTTGACTTAGAGTTAGGTTTTTCAAGGCATTTCCAGTTCATGCATCTCTGCATGTTCACCATGCAACTTTCCTTTTCATGCACCTAATGCATCCTAATTTGCATTATGTTTTCTGCTAAAATATTGCTTAATATAGATGTGAGTGGCCAGTGAATTCTAATCTGACTTGAACCAGTGCTGGATCAAGCCGTCCCACTAGGAGATTTGGTAGGTAGTTGTTACTTGTGACATTGTAAAATCATTTGAAACACTGTCCAGCTAGCTGGTTGTATAATTCTGGATATCAAGGGAACGGGCCTGTTCATTGACTAAGCAT
Source organism: Calamus simplicifolius (assembly GCA_900491605.1). Classification (NCBI taxonomy): domain Eukaryota; kingdom Viridiplantae; phylum Streptophyta; class Magnoliopsida; order Arecales; family Arecaceae; genus Calamus; species Calamus simplicifolius. Next base: position 1,671,140 of record UESW01003898.1, read on the forward strand.
TATTAAGTTAGCACAAAAATTAAACAATCTTTAAGAAAGAGTCATTAGTTATAGTATTAAAAGTTGACAAATGAGCTGGTCATTATATTTGCAAATGTATCATGTTTATGCTTGATGCATGTCTGGTGCAATTCCTTGTTCTGGGTTTTGGTTATCGTCCATGTTCTGGGTTCTGGTGCAATTCCTTGTTTGAATACTGCCCTATACTACTAGTTATCATTGCTTGACCATTATGCTCCCATGTTGTGTCACAGCCTAGTTATTGTCCATCACAGCCACTGGCTCATAAAGACATGATCCAATCATGTCAGTGCAATTCAAGGCTTCCTTTTTTGTTGTCCTTGTGATAACTTTTTCTGGACTGCCTACTTCATAAAGCATGTATTGTAACAGAGTTGCTTTTCTAGCATGCAATGATCAGAGGGTTATCCAAAGTGCATTGAACTTGGATGACAGATCCAAAAAGCAGAGCTGCTGATCCTAATTTCATCTAAATGCACCTCAGATTCATCTATTTAGTAGCAATTTGACAGGGATTCTTTTTCAAAATTCTTCTGTGCAGTGGAGTCAATGATGCCAAAATTACTGTTAGCTGTTTTCCTCTATCAATGTATGATCATAGTCTCGACAAGCACACTTTTAGATACCAAAGTAGTTGCTCTCTTTGTCATGTTCATTCTTGATTATTTGCAATTTTCAACCCATGGGTTGCTAATTGCAGATCAGCATTTTTAAAATGGCTAAAATGAACAATTGCAAAAAATTAGTAGAGAGGGTGCATTTTTTTATAAAAAATAATGATAGGCATTTTCATTTGCACATGCTTCCATGGCAGTATGGAAATTTAAGTTTTATACTGCAACTCATGTGATGTTTATTTTTTTAATGAATTCGTGAGGTCTTATGGTTTTTAACCTATATTAAGAGGTGTTTCAAGTTTTTATCTGCCAGCTAATTCGCTTTAATTTGTTTATGTGTTTAAGCAGTCTTTTAAATTGATATTCTTGTTCGAACTCCCCACCCTCTTTGGCACTTTCTCGCAAATAGAAAGGTTTAAGCATTGTCGATTGTTTTATTTTGCATTTGATCAGTTATGAACACTCAACGTTTTTCCGTCCTTTGTAAATGAGCCCAATCAAGGTGCCTAGATCCAGAACGTTGGTCATGTTTTTAGTGTGGATTTTCCATTTTTTGCATAATCCTGCAACAATAGTTTTTTTATCATCATTTCTCAAATGGTCATTTGAACAAAACAGTGCTTCAGTTTGTTTTGACAGCAGCAGGCACTCAAGTAGAACAAGTTATTGATTCTATAAAAAATTCATGGGGTGGAGGTGGACCAAGAAAGCTTCGAATATTTTATGCTGCAGACAAAGTATCGTAAGTTATCATAAATCAAATTACCCCTTGCTTATTTAAGTTATTAGGTTATCTGGATGGTTCATGGGCAGAATAAATTAATATCATATGTTGTTGTTTTCATGCTTCGCTACCTAAACACTACCTAAACATCATACATTGTTACTTCTTTCTTATCTAAGAATGGCATTGATATCAACGGTTTAATTTCTTGCATTTGTTTTAGATCTTCGGTCAACTTACTAATCATCCAAATATTGGTTTCCTCATCCCAAAAATGCTTGCTGTAAGAAATACCATACGGTAGGTTACTAATCCTACTCAAAAGCTTCTTAAAATTTAGTCTAGCATGACAAACCATTGTATATGCTGTATTGGTTCATACTGCCCCATATGGGCATATCATACTGATACCGAATTGAGGCTCGATATGTTGAATTGATCTGTATACCAAGTGTACCAATGCTATAGTAGTCTGGTACTGGTACAGGGTTCGACATTGAGACAACTAAACTTGTGACAAACAATTGAGAAATATCCTCGTCTTGTGAGGTTCCTTGTCAATTCCAATATCCATTTGAGTTTCTTCACTGAGGATAACTTCAGATGGTTGTTGGATCTTATGTTTCTGTCTCCTTTCTGCTTTAGCACCCTTGCATATTGGTTTGTTGAGCATTGTTGCAAGTTTGGCATTATATAAATCATCGGTACTTTCAGCTCATTGGCTGGGAGATTACTGACATTGTAGGAAGAGTGTGGGAAATTAATGATATAGGAACTCATTAAAATATGAACGGAACATCAAAGAACTTTCTAATCAACTCTACCATATTTATAATTTTTTCTCTGCCAAGTTTTTACCCACTAAGGTGTTATCTATTTAATCAATTTTTTTGCTCTTGACTTGGAATATTTTTCTATCATTGCCTTTATCTAGTGAGGAACCATCCAGAATTTTTATGATTTAAATGTGAATTTCTTCAAGTTGTAGCACCCACTGATGCATGAATAAACATAACCACGCAGCATGTTTGAGTAAGTTCTCTTCCATTAACGCCAAATTTCCTTGCATCAAATGGTTAGTGTGAGAACCATGTTGGATCATATGATGCTCCTGAAATTAATGATATAATTTGTTATCCGCTTAGGAATTGGGTGTTTTCGCTTGCATACTTCTCATGTATGGAAAATATCATATTTTCCAACAAATTATGTGTTCCCTTGAGGAAGCTCATGTCCTCAAAGAAAAAAGTTTGCTATTTTGCTATCCATTTATCCCATTCTGATGATAATATGATAATTTTAGTTTGAAATTTGATCAATTTTGACCTACAGAAGACACCATAAATGAAAGTGATAGAATCTTTTTTTCGAGGAACGTTTGATCAGTCTTGAGTAGAACTTCACTATCCTTGTATGCTTGCATTACAATTTATTTGAGAAATTGTCTGAATCATTATAATGTTACCAAAATATCTTAGGATCATAGTCTTTCTTTTAAATCTGGCTAGATGCTATGTCTAGTATGAGAAAAAAATGTGCTTGCAGGCTTAATGGAAATTTTAATATGGTTTAAATATTCGAGTGCTGGAACACATCATGTTTCTCTTTATTACTTGATGAATTTGGACTGTGTCATGCTCAAACTATGAAACGATCCTTCCTGTAACATAAAAAAGCTGTGAATGCATTAATGCAGAGCATATATTGTACCAAGGTGTAGGTTGTCACTGTTATACATAGGATATTATGTAATCCAAAAACTTATGTTTAGTATTTGAAACTGAACACACGACATATTATTTACTTCAAAGAAAAAAAAGGAAACTTTGTTGGTCAGTAGATGGTTTAGGATGGTGGATGTTAGCTAGAAGTACTAGCAACTTGTAGGTACTACCATGTTTAGATCTTGTCCTGTTTTACCATATATTTCATATAACATCATGGAACCACAGGCATGCATAGGTTGTGCTTGGATAGGCCAAATAACCAAAATGTTCCGGGTGGAACTGGAATAATTCTTACCAAAGTACTAATCTCTGGTATGAAGTGAATGCTGATCACGAACCCACTTAAAATATGTCAACTATCATTCATCTGCTAAGTGCTAGCAATTTCTTTTCCTTTTTTTTTCTTGCTAAACTTATTAGCATTTTCTAGCCATATAAAATTCAAAAAACTATGAGGCAGCCTGTGCGATTATCGCCTGCATGCTTCTCACCCTCTGCCCTCCTTTCGTCATCCTATTGTGAGCTCTCCTCTCCTCTCTTTTTAAATCCCTAAAGAGCGATCCGAACCAAGAGATCGGCTATTAGAATTGTTCTTCTTCTATTCCTTTTCTATTTTGATTTTAAATCATAAAATCTGCAAGTGGTAATTGCAGATTGGCGTGCCCTCAAGCAGCAGCTACTGCAAAATATAATGATGATGATAGCAATGCAAAATTAGCCCTTGCCATTGTAGAAATTTAACATGAGGCATTAATCATAAATTAGATATTCTGCTTTCATCTTCTTAAGAGACAATATCATGGCGCTTGGTCATGATTACACTCATGTTTGTCAAATTTTGTTGATAGTGTGATCTTCTCCACAAATTTATGCTCACTTCATGAATGTGGTGATTGAAGTTGCATTTGAAAGGTGGCTTGGAATAATAGTTTAATGAGTTAAGATCTGATTTTTTTTCCCACACATTCATGGCTGGTTATTATTTTCTTTCCTTTATTTGTCATACATTATATATTCCAGTTAAGTATCCATGTCAGCCGTAATACTTTTGGGGATTTGAGGACTTCATCTGTGAAACTGACTAAAGATGACTTTTTTTTGGGTTGAAGATGTGTTAAATTGCTGGAACAGTAGTATTTGTTTTTTTTTATAGGATTTTTTAGGTTGCTTATATGTTGGTGATTTTTTTTTGTATTTCATGTTCTAGATTTGTGTTACGTTTCATTTCTTTCTTTTTCATGCAAGGTTTATGTCCTGAGTGGTTTGCTCGAGAATTTTGTTTGACTTTCTTTGAATCATATAAAACAGAAAATTTTAAAAATAAATCATAAAACTTATATCCCTACTTGCTGGCTGCATGGACTGTTCTGATTTTCACAAGTTTATCAGCCTTCTTCTGTCTTCTAAATATTTCAACGATCCTCACTGGCATGATGTGGTCTTGCATTTGCAGCCATGCTATAGTCATGTATTTACATATCCATCATGCATTTTGTTAGAAAAATCGTCATATATCCTCATACTCTAATATTAAAAGTCTGATATGGTCAATCTATGTTGTCTGAGGCTGGGTCATTCACGATTGATTACCTCTTTTGCTGTATTGGCTAAAAGTTTGTCATTATCTCTCCACTTCTCTCAACCTATGTGAGATTGGTACTTTTGTGTGTTTAGACTTTCCTCCCTGATCACAATAATTTTTTCAGATTTTTCTGTAATATTTATTAAAATTTGTATCAGGTCCCTTTATATCCTTCTACTCTTTTATGGCATACAAGTTTTATAATTCTATAAGCATCCTAAAAGTGGCTATCTCTTAGATTTTATAATTCTATAAGCATCCTAAAAGTGGCTATCTCTTAGATTTATTGAAGAAAAACTAATGAAAATGAAAACATTGATTATCAATGATTGCTTTTCTTAGCATTAGTCAATTCTTTCTTTAAATAAATTTCTTTTTTGGTTGTGAAATAATGAGTATTCACCTCACATGTTTACTTTTGTGATATCCATGTACTATTTATTTGTAGTTGACAGATATCTGATCTTATGTTTCTTGTAGTTCATGATTAATGAATTATGATCATATAGGGGCTTGAATGGATACCTGTATGGCTAGTTTGTTCCAATTTAATATGTTGATGATTTGTTTACTCTTAACTTCTTTTTTCTGTGCAGTTTATTTACACTGAAGTTTGCAGTCATCCCAATGCTGATGTGGATATTACCTGATCAATGCGAAAAATTAGGTTCACAGGATCTTTGCGACCGTAAAACGGCTTTAGCACTTTATTCCTTCTTACGATCCATCCTTGTTCAGATTATCTATGTAAGTTTTGCTTATGGTATGAGATAAGTCTTGGTATTTGCCATTACTTGCCTTTTTTTTTTCCAGAAGGTGCTTTTTTTTGTGGGGGCTGGGGGGGGGGGGGTTGTAGTCTACTTGAAACACTTCCAGTAGGATGAAGAGTGAAGATGGTAGGGTGCTTTAATAGCAAATGCAGTAAAAAGTCTACTACTACTGAATTTAGGGTTTGGGGCTTCTAAACAACCAAGAATGGGAATGTTCAAGAAGAATTGCTTATGGAATCATATTACAAACTGGCATATTCCCCTTTTTTGTATTATTTGATGGTTTATTGTATGTGGAATTGGCAGTCAAATCTTATGAAAGGCCTTTGCATTAATATAGAAAGTGACAAAGCAATAGAGAATATAACTTCAATCAAAACAGGGTGATTTTGATGGTTTACAATATTTGATGGAAGAATGTATTGAAATGTTACGAGGCAAGTGTGGGCGAACAAAATTTTGAAGTCAAAGTGATACCAGATCTAGAATTTCTGGGCTGCCATTGGATATTCACCTGCCTTGAGCCATCTAATTTGGAACTTTCCTGGAAATTCTTAGAAGGTTTTTTACCAAGTCATAAGAGAAGTATAGATGTTCTCTCTCTCTGTGTGTGTGTGTGTGTGTGTGTGTGTGTGTGTGTGTGTCTCAAAATATTTGTATATTTCATAATAAACATGAGTTAGCCCCAAGCCACATTGTTTGATTTTTTTTTTAATTATTATATAACTCATTGATAAAAGTAGGTGTCTTGAATTTTTTACATTTAGCTTCCATAAATTCATGTGCTATGGAGATTTATCTTTTCAATGAAGCTACTATAGTTTGAAAAAATCGAGTTATGAGACATCGTCTGGATAAAGAGGTTCTTGTCTGTAAAATCCTCAGGAACAAGGTGTTAATGTTGAGATAAGTTTTTTTTTTTTTAATTGAGAGCTTAACAGGAAAGAAGGCATATTCTTAAACTTTTTTTACTTGCAATGAAAAATATTGTTGCGACATGATCTTCCCATCAAATAATTTTCCAATGATTAATGTATGAAAAAAAGATATTGTCTTTGAAAATTCTTGTCAGGATAGGTACTAAAGGAGTTTGCCCATGTGTTTTCCTTCTGGAGAAATTACTCAGTAACTATAGTTTTGCAAACCCAATAACAATAAGATCGTACTCAATGTAGGCTTTGAGATACCTAATTGACAGATCCAATAGAAGTGATTCTCCCCCTTCAAGTTTTGGACATGTGAGATCTACCTTGTTATTCAACCTAGTAAACTTGCTCATATATTAAAAATTATTCTAGTCATTGCTCTTTAACTAGATATTTAAACATCCTTCACCCACGCACCTTGAGCAAACCACTTACTGTTGATTGGTCCTAGTTCTTTCCAAAACATGTAATATGAAAGAAGGAAATAGTAGATTTTATTATTAAATTTCCAACCAAAACTTTATGTGACATTAAAATTCCTTTCAGCCAATGTTCATCCTGGACCTCTAAAGTATCTCACCAACTGCAATTCATCTTCAAATTCTTTTCATTTTGTTCTTGAGTAGAATAAGAATGATGTATCTAGTTGAGGATATGCTCCTATTTTTCCTTTGCTTCTCAAGGGGCTCCCATGCCACATACTTTCAAAGAATCCTTGCCCATTAAGAGCCATCTCTCTTATATTCTCTTCAACAACTATATCTGTTCATTCCCCTTGATTGCAGCTGTAGTAAGTAGGTGTCCAAAGAATTGCAAAACATTTAAGAAAATGATATGCATGCCTCCAATCTCCTCTTACCTTGCTTAAGGCTGTAAAGTTGGTCAAAACATCTTAAGTTGTTAGGGAGACTTCACCATTATTTTAAAAAATTTAGTTACCTAAAATAAGATTGTACCATTGCTGATGTCATTCATTAATTTTCTGGAAAATTTTGGGTCACCTCATCCTAGAAAAGTATCTTTTAAATTGAAGCTATTCTTGCTCTCATTAAACTCTATAGAATATTTATAACAAACTATACATGGTCCCTATGCATAATGAAGCTAATGTCTCTTTTTTTTTACTTTAAATATTTTAAACAAGGAATCCTAGAATCTCACTGTGAAATGAGAAATAAGAAGCAAACTAAAGGTTACACCGGGTGCATAATCATCATTAAACTTCAACTTGCCTAAGGTTATCCTTTCTAATTGGTTGATAGTTTGTCTATGACCATTTTTCTTTGAGTTTGTAGGATCTTGAAATTCATTTATAATATTTTAATGTATCATATTTCTATATCATATGTTCATAGGGTATGACTATAGTTTTATACTGGTTGTCAACCTATTGTAACTTTCCTTCTTTATCCAGACTTAGGATCGGCTATGTATAAAAAACTCATATGTAGATTAAAAATCATATGAAAGAAAGTGATAAAGAAAGACAGAACAGAGCTAAATAGAGAAAAAGGATTCATATAGCTGACCTCAATTAGTTTGGGGTTGAGGCTTTGTTTTTGTTTTATAATGTTTCTATATTAATGCCATCTTTAGTTGTTCCTCTTTTCTTAATGTTTTTGCTCTTTTCATATACATGTAATACATAAATGGCTTTAATATTTGTTTATTGATCCTATGTATTGACTTTGTCAGCTACTTATCATTATGTTGCAGGTTTTCTGGTTTTATCCTCTTTATGTCTTCAGCTTCATACTAAGCATGCTCTGGTAGGTACCTCACTGAGCACTTTTAAGCTGTCATACATGTCCAATATACTTAGCACTGCCTTTTTTTTGTCAAAAAAATAAATCTTGCACAACTTTGGTAATTCCCTCATAGTAGGTGTTTTTTGGGTGGAATGGATCGATAGGTTTCTGGCAGGAGGGTCCTCTATGAAAATAGAACAAGTATAGGGAAAAATATGTGATAAGAGCTATGAAGGAACAAAAACAAGGCAAGAGATAATTTTAAGCAAGCTGTAAGCCTAACGACAATGTTCTACCCCAGCTGGGGTAAGGGGGATAAGGTTTTGGAAGTGAAACTAGAAGGTTTGGATGTGCAAGCACTACCCTAGGAGGTAGAAAGGTGTACCGGCCCTGACTCTGCTGTAGGAAGGAGAAGACTTAGGAAGATAACAATTGAGGTGATGATGGGACAAACATTCTTACCATGATGTGGCATGACCTTACACGGAAGTAAATGATGGAATAGATGTATCACAATCCAACTAGGAGTGAATGAAATAGGTCCATTTGTTGTATTATAGTTTCCCACAAGGTCAATACTTACAAATTTGTCCATTTTTTAGCCTTTATTTTTTGGAAAAGTTTTTTTTCCTTTTTTTTTTTTGAAGGGGGAGGGTGGGGAACAGCCCTTCCTAATACTCCTAAATTCTCCAGCCCTGATGAAGGTGAGGATGATCATTGATTTCTTGTACAATCACCAAGAAACTAGCTGGCATTCTCTCATGAATTTTGTTAGTTGTGCAGCAGATTTGAATTTGATTATTGGGAAACTTTGTTTCTTGTGATGCTTGCATGTTTGAGTTTGTGCCCAGCTATAAAGATTTTATGCTATTTTCTCCAAAATATTAACTTGCATCACCATACATGTATTGAGTTGGCTTATCATTATTCCTCCATCTTGTTTGTTTAAATTGTGTTCCATTACTTGTCCTAAATCAGGTACAATGACATCGCCAAGCATGCTTTTGATGTTCTGAGAAAGCAAGGCCCTTTGAAGGTACAAACACCTAAAAGAAATGATATATCAGACTCCCAGAGTGTCGGACACACAGGGAGGCCAGGTGGATTTGAGCGGTAGGATTACTAGCAAAGCTTTCTATCTTCTACCATACTGTTAGTTTCTGTAAATTTCATAAAAAATATTCATGATGTTTGTCAGTGTATTCAAAGGTCTCTTTCATGTTTTAATGATCGGATAGGGTCTTACTTGGAATTGGCGAGCAGGTTTATTCAATCCTTTTGCTGAACATCTTCTTCATAGAGGTGCAGTGGTGTGCTAGTGTCTACTTAATGCATCAAGAATTTCTTGTCTGATCATGTGCTGCTTTTCCATGTATTATTCATCTTGAAACCAAAACTTTATACATTAACATGGCGAAGTTCTACCCCAGCTTTTGCTTATTGTGGATCTTATATCAGTAACATTTATGACAAAATCTTTGTATTGTATGATACAGGTTTTTGCTACAGGGTTTATACCCTATATTGGCAAGGCAATCAATTTTCTGCTTCTTTCCTTGATGTATGCCTACTACTGCTTTGAGTACGCACCCAGTTTCCAGAAAACTCATGTAGAAGTACTGTTGTTTTGAGTATGCATCACAGGCTTATGTGGTCTAGCATGAGTTTGTGAAAGTAGCGAGAGGACATTAATTCATTTGCAATAAACATGTTCAGGTACAAATGGAATTTTTCTGAAATGAGTTTAAATGAAAGGCTTGAGTTCTTCGAATCAAATTGGTCATTTTTTGCAGGATTTGGTATGATTTTTCTCACTCTATGTTGGTTACTTCATGGATGAACTATTATATACTACATCATGCTTTGTATATTAATCAACATTGGGAAACAAATGCATATTCATGCATTTGATAATGCTATTGTGAAAGTATTGTTCTTGCTGCTTTTGTTATGAGATGCTTTGTTGTCATACATTAACTATGTGTTCCCTAAAAACTGATTTCTTTATCTTACAACAAAGACCTGTTTGTGCACTTGAATGATATTTGATTTTATGTATCTTACAAATCAATGCACAAAGAATGAGTTTGCTAGTACTTATTTTCTTTTTTTGATAAAATTTTACTGTTTGTCCATATCATTAAATTTGTGATACTTAGTTTACGTTCTCAGATTACATAATAATGATCAATCTTTTACGCTAATCTTATTTCATCTTGCTAGCTTTGTTGTCTATATATACGGATTTTAATGCTCAAGGTTTTCATTGAATTTTTCAGGAAGCCCATGTGTTCTTCCAATTCTCTTTTTCTCTGCACTTGTGAGCTATGGTATTATGGCTATTCTTTATCCACTGGTATGCCCTAAACTGTTTATTTCCTTGACTTAGAGTTTAGGTTTTTCAAGGCATTTCCAGTTCATGCATCTCTGCATGTTCACCATGCAACTTTCCTTTTCATGCACCTAATGCATCCTAATTTGCATTATGTTTTCTGCTAAAATATTGCTTAATATAGATGCGAGTGGCCAGTGAATTCTAATCTGACTTGAACCAGTGCTGGATCAAGCCGTCCCACTAGGAGATTTGGTAGGTAGTTGTTACTTGTGACATTGTAAAATCATTTGAAACACTGTCCAGCTAGCTGGTTGTATGATTCTGGATATCAAGGGAACGGGCCTGTTCATTGACTAAGCATTATTAAGTTAGCACAAAAATTAAACAATCTTTAAGAAAGAGTCATTAGTTATAGTATTAAAAGTTGACAAATGAGCTGATCATTATATTTGCAAATGTATCTGTTTATGCTTGATGCATGTCTGGTGCAATTCCTTGTTCTGGGTTTTGGTTATTGTCCATGTTCTGGGTTCTGGTGCAATTCCTTGTTTGAATACTGCCCTATACTACTAGTTATCATTGCTTGACCATTATGCTCCCATGTTGTGTCACAGCCTAGTTATTGTCCATCACAGCCACTGGCTCATAAAGACATGATCCAATCATGTCAGTGCAATTCAAGGCTTCCTTTTTTGTTGTCCTTGTGATAACTTTTTCTGGACTGCCTACTTCATAAAGCATGTATTGTAACAGAGTTGCTTTTCTAGCATGCAATGATCACAGGGTTATCCAAAGTGTATTGAACTTGGATGACAGATCCAAAAAGCAGAGCTGCTGATCCTAATTTCATCTAAATGCACCTCAGATTCATCTATTTAGTAGCAATTTGACTGGGATTCTTTTTCAAAATTCTTCTGTGCAGTGGAGCCAATGATGCCAAAATTACTGTTAGCTGTTTTCCTCCATCAATGTATGATCATAGTCTCAACAAGCGACACTTTTAGATGCCAAAGTAGTTGCTCTCTTCGTCATGTTCATTCTTGATTATTTGCAATTTTCCAACCCATGGGTTGCTAATTGCAGATCAGCATTTTTAAAATGGCTAAAATGAACAATTGCGAAAAATTAGTAGAGAGGGCGCATTTTTTTATAAAAAAATAATGATAGGCATTTTCATTTGCGCATGCTTCCTTGGCAGTATGGAAATTTAAGTTTTATACTGCAACTCATGTGATGTTTATTTTTTTTAATGAATTCGTGAGGTCTTATGGTTTATTTTTTTTAATGAATTCGTGAGGTCTTATGGTTTTTAACCTATATTAAGAGGTGTTTCAAGTTTTGATCTGCCAGCTAATTCGCTTTAATTTGTTTCTGTGTTTAAGCAGTCTTTTAAATTGATATTCTTGTTCGAACTCCCCACCCTCGCCTGGCACCTTCTCTCAAACAAAAGGTTGAAGCACTCTGGGTTGTTTTATTTTGCTTTTGATCAGTTATGAACACTCAACGTTTTTCTGTCCTTTGTAAATGAGCCCAATCAAGGTGCCTAGATCCAGAACGTTGGTCGTGTTTTTAGTGTGGATTTTCCATTTTTTGCATAATCCTGCAACTCAATAGTTTTTTTATCATCATTTCTCAAATGGTCATTTTAACAAAACAATGCTTCAGTTTGTTTTGACAGCAGCAGGCACTCAAGCAGAACAAGTTATTGATTCTATAAAAAATTCATTGGGGGGAGGTGGACCAAGAAAGCTTCGAATATTTTATGCTGCAGACAAAGTATCGTAAGTTATCATAAATCAAATTACCCCTTGCTTATTTAAGTTATTAGGTTATCTGGATGGTTCATGGGTAGAATAAATTAATATCATATGTTGTTGTTTTCATGCTTCGCCTGCATGCTTCTCACCCTCTGCCCTCCTTTCGTCATCCTATTGTGAACTCTCCTCTCCTCTCTTTTTAAATCCCTAAAGAGCGATCCGAACCAAGAGATCGGCTATTAGAATTGTTCTTCTTCTATTCCTTTTCTATTTTGATTTTAAATCATAAAATCTGCAAGTGGTAATTGCAGATTGGCGTGCCCTCAAGCAGCAGCTACTGCAAAATATAATGATGATGATAGCAATGCAAAATTATCCCGTGCCATTGTAGAAATTTAACATGAGGCATTAATCATAAATCAATTATACCAAAAATAAAATCTATCAACTGCAATTTTCAATTCTTCCTTGCCATCTTTGTCATTGAAGGCAGTTCAGATTTTATGGATTTTACGATAGGGGAGTGATTTGTGTTGGTTTCTTGTAAGATGGTATTTTGACTACCAAATTTACTCATGTCTATTTCCTCCAAATATGGTTAGTTATTTTTCAGTGTCCTAGTGGTGTTTTGAGGATTTTTTTTGATAAAATAGAAAACGGATCATTTCATCAGATCCGCTAAGAAAGTCATTTTTAGTACTTGCCAAATTGATTTGTTGCTCTATAAGCAGTCCAGAAATCTGATGCAGATGTTGCTGCTTGCTAGTGCATCGGAGTAATGCTACGTCACGAACTTCTGTTTCATCAATAACATCAGTCTCTCAGTTCTAAAATTTTGGGTGGGGCATGTCAATGTTCCAGGAAATGGAATAATCCAACATTTTTTCTTTTCTTTGCTATAAGATGCTGGTGTTGCAATTGTTCCCTGAGGTGCAAAAAGAACGTTGACCAAGTATAAAAGCCATAGGAAGTTGTTGCATTCCATCACACTTGGTTTTTTTTCTTGGAAAAAAAATTGATGTTCATAGTGGGAATCAATCCCATCTATTACGCATTGCTTGTAGAAGTGCTATGGTTTCATTTTCTTGTACAGGGATTGAAGGAGAACAATGCTAGTTGACGTTGTCAAGCTTCTATTGAAAATCAATACAACTGTAAATAGATAAAATTTATTGCTGGTTGTTAACTTTTATTTAGTCTATTGATGAAAGAAACTCCATTTTAAGCTAAGGTAATCTTTTTACAGGCTTTCATGTTGGTCTTGACTCGTGCTTATGGTTCATAGGTAATTCCAAGAGCTGATATGATGCTCTTTCAGAGCTTGTTACTCTGCAACCTATGCCGGATAACCACAAAATATAATTTGAACAGATTGAAATGTTTCGCTCTGAAAACACCATCCCTAAAAATTAAAAAAAAAACCCTATGGGATGGCACCCTAAAAAGTCTGCGGGAATGAGGAAGATGAAAGGCCCCACTCTAAATGATAAACGCTGCCAACTTTCAGCGTCGTAATCTCCATGCTTGATTTCCTCCGAAAAGTACCCTACACCTTCTTTAAATTGGTTGTGATGGGGCCGGTTGATCCCATGGAAATAAAGACAGCAATTTTTAGATGGCATCCTCTCGAGACGGCCATCCTCGGCGGCCTTCCTGAATGGCTTAATTCCTAGGCGGCCTCGCTACTCTACTCAGCCTTCTTTTGAAAGACGCAACGGACATTTAATTTCGTCTCGCAGCTGCAACAAGCGTCTCGTCATAAAGAAAGAGAATAAAAGGAAAAAAGGGCCACGTTGCGTGGGTTCTTCCAAGGCCACCGTCATTAATGTCCGGTGGTCGAGTCAATGGGTTAGAGCATTTAATGGTGCAGAAACGGATATGTCTCGCCTCGGCACTCCAAGTCGCCTCATCACGCCTCATCTAATGGCAACGGCCTTGGCCTCAGGCGTCGGCGTCAACAGCGCCTTGGTCGGCCTCCTGTCTCGGCGTCGGCCTTATTCTCTCCTGTATTTATAGCATTTATGGCCTCAAAGGCCATGAGCATCCAGGCATTTAGTGCCTTTTATGGCACCTCGCGTCGGTGTCGGCGCGCTGCCACGCCTTGGCATTGGTCTCGGCTTCAACAGCGCCTTGGCATCGGTCTCGACCGCGTCTGCCTTATTCTCTCTGTATTTATAGCATTTATGGCCTCAAAGGCCATGAGCATCCAGGCATTTAGTGCCTTTTATGGCTGCCACACCTCGACGTCAACTTCAACGGTCTCGTTTCTTGGCGTCGGCCTCGCGTATGCCTTATTCTCTCCTGTATTTATAGCATTTATGGCCTCAAAGGCCACGAGCATCCAGGCATTTAGTGCCTTTTATGGCTGCCACACCTCGACGTCAGCTTCAACAGGTGTCGGTCTCGTTTCTTGGCGTCGGCCTCGCGTCGGCCTTATTCTCTCCTTATTTATAGCATTTATGGCCTCAAAAGCCACGAGCATCCAGGCATTTATTGCCTTATTCTCATTTATGGCTGCCATGCCTTGCGTCGGCCTCGACCGCATCGGCCTTATTCTCCTCAAGGCCACGAGCATCCAGGCATTTAGTGCCTTTTATGGCTGCCACGCCTCGCGTTGGCTTCAACAACGCCTTGGCATTGGCCTCGCGTCTCGACGTCGGCCTTATTCTCTCCCGTATTTATAGCATTTATGGCCTCAAAGGCCACGAGCATCCACTTGCTCTAAGGCATTTATTGCCTTATTCTCTTATGGCTGCTACGTTAACCCCTTCGGCCTCAGCTTTTTCCCCTTGGTGTCATGCACATGAACAGTGTCATGCACATGAACAGTACGTGAATAGTGCTATGACTCCATAATTAATGCCCTACGAGGGACAATTGGCTTCAACTCCAAACGTATCTTTTGCCCACCTTGGGGCCCACGTGACTATCTTTATCACCTATTGCTGTTTATTCAGGATTTTCACGTGGCCTGCCAACCCGTTTCTCTTTTGCCAAGATCACGGGTGGTTACCGAAATACTATGAACTATCGCCGATACTTATGGCACACATTTAGGAGCTGTGTGCCCACTTACAAAGCCGATCTTAGGGGAAGATATGATTCGGCTGTTATCAACAAAGGGTAAGAGGGACCCCAGAACAGGTATATAGAGACCCCGACTCACAACGAGGAGGGGGGAACGAAATTTCTACTCTCTCATTAAAGAAAACTCATGTTCTACAAGTCACTGACTTGAGCATCAGAGGGTCCCCACCAGAATCACCGGTCCGGACTTTTCTTGCAGGTTCCCGACTGAAGGAGGCGGTCCTGTCCTTCCTCTGAAGGCCCACAAAGCTTTCCTCTCACCTGACGCTTCTCAACAGTGATTTGGTGGCAACAGATTGGCGCGCCAGGAAGGGACATGTGCTGAAGGAAAGAGAGCTCTGTCTCCCTGACCTATAAGTCTTCGTCCCCTCTAAGATAGCCATGGTGATGACGCGCGTGCCGAAGGTCCTCACCAATCATGCCGGGGGGCATCCACATAGCACTAAGCAGCAAAGGACCACTCTCTCTCTCTGCTCCTCCCTCACCACCAACCTTAGCTGCTCTAATTAAACAGCTGACCATCCTCAATCAATAAGTTCAAGCCTTAAATGCAGCAGTTCATGAGTTACAGAAGTAACGCTCGTTGGCCACTCAGCAGCAGCCGAAGCCTCTCACATCTTCCATGATAGCTGCACCAGTTAGCCAGTGATTCGCCCGCAGGAAATCTTCTCATAGAGAAGCTTGTCACCATCATGCTTCACCTAAGCACCACCGTGAAGCTTTCAAGAGACTGTGGTCTCCTACCTTCTGCTCGAGCAGCCACTTCTCCCCTTACTCATCCTCTGAGACGTCTGGGAAGGACCCTAATCATGAGATGAAGGGGCATCTGGATGAACAACACCGACGGCCAGAGGAGCTCAATCAAAGGTTCAGTAATCAGTCAGAGGCGGCCATCCTTGGCGGCCTTCCTAAATGGCCTCTCCCTCCGCAACAGCCACAGCAGCCCCGAGGCTCCATGGAGGCCCAAGACTCCAAAGTAGCCTCCAAATCACGGCGGCTTTGGTTTCCTCCACGGCAGCCTCCGGATCCCACGACGGCCTCTTCCTCCACGACGGCCCCTCACAGAGGCCTCCGGATCCATGACGGCCCCTCACAGTGGCCTCTCGTCCTCAACAGTCAAGCCCCTCATAGCGGCCCCCGAGATCCCACGGTGGCCCGAGAATCCCACGGCGGCCCGAGACTCCACAGCGGCCCCGGTTTCCTCCAAGGCGGCTCTCAAGTCCATGGCGGCCCCTGGCCTCTCCCCGCAGCGACCAAACGAGCGCCAGTTTCACAACTACAAGGATAAGGCTCCCAGCCGTCTCACTCAACTCCTTTTCCTCCCAACTCTTGCTTCCACCTTGGTTGGGTAAGGTTTACATGCATGTAATATATTCATATAATTGAAGAAAGGTGGATTGCATGCACAAGGTTGTGTGTACGCGATGGAAGTCCGTGCTATGGCTGCTACATCTTAACGATCGTCTTCCAAAGCTGTGCTCGTACCGACTCCTCCATGGACATCGCTAGCTTCAGCCACCATCCCGGCCATGGCTATTTGACCGGATCCATGTATCTCGCATCGGCGAGCGACGACACCTCTGGCTCCCAAGCCCATGCGGAAGCGGCAGCTAATCTCTTTGATTTCAATGTCAATCTTCTCCTGTATCAGAGGATGCTTGCATAGCATTAGGAAGAACCAAGGTTCTTCTTCACTTCAAGGTTCTTCTTCAGTTGAGCCTCCAGTCCAATGTTCAAAAGCTTCTTGATGTCCCAGAACATATCAACATATCTCTAGAATACCATGGGGTTAAAGTCACCAAAAGCCTTGCTAAAGTGAGTCTCGAACTCATCGGAGCCCAAGAGAGCATCTAGCTCAGCACCGAACTCCACTTTGAAGATCGTATCCATAGTCGATCTCATCAGAAGATCTTGCACATCTATTACTGCTGCAGCATTCACAGCATCAGATATCATTCTTGTTAGCTTTGCTATCTTTCTTTTGAACACAACACTATAGAAATCTCGAAGAGCTTTGGTCGATAACTCACAGCTTGCAAGCTTTCTTCGGTGGCACCACTTCTCGCCATCCCCTGTAAAGATTCCATCACCAAAAGGATCCTTTAGTATGCGATAATTGTACTGACCATTGCAGTATTTGGAAAAGTTAGACTTGAGAATGTGCTCAATGTTAGCAGGATCAGCAGTAAAGATCTCACCGTGGAAAGGCTTGATCAGCCTTCTGAATTAACTCCCTGTAGAGAAGAAGGAAAAGGAAATGATGTCCACAACATGGAGAACGATCGCTGCAAACGCTATGGAGAGAAAAGAGAAGGCGAGCAAACCTAGTTTCAAAGTCAACTCTAGCAGCTGGAGAGCCATAAAAGTGGATGCGGTGCAGGATTTCTCCTTAAGGAGCTAAAGCTCACCAACCAACTTGATTCCCTAGGGGGCATACCACCAGCGGGCGGAAGCGTTTGAGTCCGCAGAAGAAAAATAAGGGTGCCGCAAGAGCTAAGTACGCTGCACTTAAGACTTTCTCTTTCATTGATGCTTAAAAATGTCATGTAGGGAAGATCGACTTTGCATCGGCATTCAAGACCAACCTCGCGTTAGCGTCTCAAAGCCCGATGTACCATCGGCCTCGAAGACCGGTGTACCACCGGCTTCAAAAAGCCCGAGGCCAGCTCGGCACTAAAGACCAAAGACCGGCTCCACGTCGGCACCAAAGACTGACTCCGCGTCGGCACTAAAGACCGGCTCCGCGTTGGCACTAAAGACCGGCTCCGCGTCGGCATCAAAGATCAGCTCCGTGTCGGCATCAAAGACCAGCTCCGCGTCGGCACTAAAGATCGGCTCCACGTCGGCATCAAAGACCGGCTCCGCGTTGGCATAAAAGACCGGCTCCACATCGGCACTAAAGACCGGCTCCGCGTCGGCATCAAAGATCGGCTCCGTGTCGGCACCAAAGACCGGCTCCGCATCGGCACCAAAGACCGGAAGCCCGACTCCGCATCGGCACTCCAAGCCCGAGTCTTCCCTCGGCACCTAAGCACGACTCCGTGTTGGCACTCAAGCCCGAGTCTCCCCTCGGAACTCAAGCCCGGCTCCGCGTCGGCACTCAAGATCGGCTCCACATCGGTAATCCAAGCCCGAGTATCCCCTCGGCACCTAAGCCCGACTCCGCATCGGCACTCAAGCCCGAGTCTCCCCTCGGCACTCAAGCCCGGCTCCGCGTCGACACTCAAGCTCGGCTCCATGTCGGCAATCCAAGCCTGGCTCCATGACAGCAACAAGCCCGAGTCACCATCGGCACCAAAGCCCGACTCCAGCTCGGCACCTAAAGCCTGATGTACCATCGGCACTAAAGCTCGACTCCAGTCAGTACTCAAAGACCGATATACTATCGGCACTCAAGCCCGAGGCCAGCTCGGCACCAAAAACCAAAAACTAACTCTAGCATTAGCAACAAAGATCGTCGGCATAAGGGAAAAGGTACCTGACGACTCTCCAACTATCAGGTCACCCTTCGGGGTTAAAAGGAACCCAACGACTTCAGCAACTCTCGGGTCACTCTTCGGGGTTCAAAAGGCTCTCGACGGCCTTAACTCTGCTTCAGCAGCTTTATCACATCCTCAACGGCTTCACAGTGGCTCTAACTCTGCCTCAATGGCCAATGGCGAGTAAGACCTTTATCTAAATTATGTACCAGCAACATATTACTGGTCACCTTTAGCCATCAAGAAGCCCCAAGACAACTCAGTTGGGAGAGGCCAACTCCCTAGCTCACGGTTGAGGGGCACCCAATTTTAAATTTTATGACAAGTAGAAGACCCAAAGTCAACTTACAGTTAGGAGAAACCGACTCCCCAACTCATAGTTGACGGGCATCCGCTTTCGGGCTTTGCATAGGGAGAGGATTACTGGCTGCCAGTCAAGGGTAACCCACTTACCCTCAAACTTTGCTTAAAAGTTTTTTGAACAGGCAAAAAGCATGGCTCCAAAGAGCATGAAGACGTCTACACAAGGCAGCACCAAAGGAAAAGGGTTTCTCCACCTAGGAGGAATCATAGTTGAAGTTGATAGGAAAGGGCAAATGCGAAGGTAGAAAGTTCTACACTCCTTTCGCTTAGCTAACATGGGGCACACAAGCTCAGGAGTGTGGGGACTTTGCTTAAAAGTTTTTTGAACAGGAAAAAAGCATGGCTCCAAAGAGCATGAAGACGTCTACACAAGGCAGCACCAAAGGAAAAGGGTTTCTCCACCTAGGAGGAATCATAGTTGAAGTTGATAGGAAAGGGCAAATGCGAAGGTAGAAAGTTCTACACTCCTTTCGCTTAGCTAACATGGGGCACACAAGCTCAGGAGTGTGGGGGGCATTTGATGGGGCCGGTTGACCCCATGGGAAATAAAGACAGCAATTTTTGGATGGCATCCTCTCGAGATGGCCATCCTCGGCGGCCTTCCTGAACGGCTTAATTTCTAGGCGGCCTCAGCTACTCTACTCGGCCTTCTTTTGAAAGATGCAACGGGCATTTAATTTCATCCACGACATTGCTCGCAGCTGCAACAAGCGTCTTGTCATAATGAAAGAGAACAAAAGGGAAAAAGGGCCACGTTGCGTGGGTTCTCCCAAGGGCCACCGTCATTAATGTCGGATGGTCGAGTCAATGAGCTGGAGCATTTAATGGTGTAGAAATGAGAGAGCTATTAATGGAGTAGTGTCACGGACATTTCGCCTCGGCACTCCAAGTTGCCTCATTATGCCTCATCTAAGTCGCTTCGGCCTCGGCCTCAGCAACGGCCTCGGCGTCAGCGTCTGTCTCTGCGTCGACCTCAACAATGCCTTGGCATCGGCCTCACGTCGGCCTCTGCCTCAACAGCGCCTTGGCGTCGGCCTCGCGTCTCGGCGTCGGCCTTATTCTCTCTTATATATATATATATATAGCATTTATGGCCTCAAAGGCCACAGCATCCAGGCATTTAGTGCCTTTTATGGCTGCCACACCTCGCGTCGGCGTCGCGTCAGCCTTATTCTCTCCCGTGTTTATAGCATTTATGGCCTCAAAGGCCACGAGCATCCATGCATTTATTGCCTTATTCTCATTTATGGCTGCCACGCCTCGTGTCGGCGTCATCTCAACAGCGCCTTGGCATCGGCCTCGCATCTCGGCGTCTCGACCGGGTCGGCCTTATTCTCTACTGTATTTATAGCATTTATGGCCTCAAAGGCCACGAGCATCCAGGCATTTAGTGCCTTTTATGGCTGCCACATGTCACCACCCCATCTCGGCAATGGCCTCGGCCTCAGCAACGGCGTCAGCGTTGGCCTCGGTAACAGTCCTGCAATGGCCAGATTCGCCCAGCAACGGTCCAAACTGTCCAGAAGCCGATTTTTCAGAGGTAAATCGGTTCAGATGAGGTAAATTTGACCCTTATCTTGGGGGAGAAGATTAGGGACTCCAGCCAGCAAGTTTTGGATAAGATTTGGAGGGGAAAACAAACCTTATCCATAAGCAACCAATTTGGAGATATGGATAAGATCTTAAGATAGTTTGTTGAGAATATATTGGGGATTATCCAAGCTATCTTTGGAGCTGTTCTGGATCAGATTTCAGGCGTCCTATCCAGCAGCGAAGAGTCCTTCATCAGCCGGCTAGGAGGAGATAAGATTTGGAGATGGGCGATGGCCTTTTTGGAGACGTTGCATGGGATAAAGATAAGATCAAGGGGGATCTTTGGATAAGATTGCAGCAACCTATAAATAGAGGGAGCTGAGATCTACGTGAAGGGCATTAGATCAACCCATGAGAGGATTAGATGATAGAATGGGAGAGAGAGAAGATCTGATTGGGAGAAGATCTTCCTACGTTCTAAGGAAGGGACACCCGAGTGGAGTTCGGGTGGGCGCCACTAAACGACCAGGGAAGGTTCATGAGGTTGGCGAGCGGCTGGATTAGGGGAGATCGCAGCGGCGCAGGTCTGAGTCAGGAGGACTTAGGTGAGTACGGGACGTGGCCGATACGCACAGGCGGTGCGCGGGTGCGAGGCATCTACAGGTCAGTTTTCGTTGAGTGAGGTTGGGGCGGGCACTTTGAGAGATCTTTGTTAGGGACAGAGAGGAGTGCTTTTGTAGCCTACGGGTAACCTCATTATTTTTTAAGTTACTTAGTGGAGAGTTCTTGGTTGGGAAGGCTTTGCCTCCCGTATATCTTGGTGTTTGGGTGGGACTTTGTTCTTCGGGGATTTTTATTCATTGTTCTGGGGTAAGGCTGGTTAGGAAAAGGGTTTCTCTAACGCTATCACCGGTAGACGCAAGGACCTAGTGGCCATAGGGAGCACTTGCGTGTGCCAATTGAAAGCCCGGTGACAAGAGGTATCAGAGCCCAGTTGAAGATAAGTTCCAAGCAAGCCCAATCAGATGGCGAGAGCGGTAGGAGACTGCATGACTCGTTTGGAGGGTATTGTGGGAGATCCAGGAGAGGGATCAACCATGAATCTTGTAGCTGTATGCGTGGAGTTGAGCATACAGTTGGCTGAGTTGCGCACTTCGCACGACCAATTGATGGAGGCGCACGAGGGGCTGCTTCGCGGCCTTGAACATCGAAGCATGCAACAACAACGATCAGACTTGGCCATGAAGGAGCGATTGAAGCTTCGGATCCATGCTTTGGAGCAGGAGGTGATCCGTCTGAGGCAGGAGGCGCGGAGTCCAGTCCACATGGTTGGTGCTCCGACAAAGGAAGCGAAGGTCCGGGAGCCTAAGGCCTTCGACGGAGTCAGGAGCGCAACGGAAGTGGAGAACTTCGTGTGGGACATGGAGACTTACTTCCGTGCGGAAAAGATCCCAGCACCCGATCAGGTGGATCGGGCCTCGACATATGTGGAGGGGAACACCAAGCTCTGGTGGAGGACCAGAATGGCCGAGGATGACCATGCGGGGCGTCCCAGAATCGAGACCTGGGAGATCTTCAAGAGGGAACTGAAGGCTCAGTTCCAGCCGAGCAACGCAGGGTGGCTTGCTCGAGAGAACCGGAGGAAGCTGCATCAACCCAATGGCTGCACCTTGGGGCCCACGTGACTAACTTTATCACCTATTGCTGTTTATGCAGGATTTCCACGTGGCCTACCAACCCGTTTCTCTTTTGCCAAGATCACGGGTGGTTACCGAAATACTATGAACCGTCGCCGATACTTATGGCACACGTTTAGCAGCTGTGTGTTCACTTACGAAGCCGATCTTAGCGGAAGATATGATTCGGCTGTTATCAACAAAGGGTAAGAGGGACCCGCGAACAGGTATATAGAGACCCCGACTCACAACGAGGAGGGGGGAACGAAATTTCTACTCTCTCATTAAAGAAAACTCCTGTTCTACAAGTCACTGACTTGAGTGTCAGAGGGTCCCCGCCGGAATCACCGGTCCGGAACTTTTCTTGCTGGTTCCCGGCTGAAGGAGGCGGTCCTGTCCTTCCTCTGAAGGCCCACGAAGCTTTTCTCTCACCTGACGCTTCTCAACAGTGATTTGGCGGCAACAGATTGGATTTTTGCCTTTTATATTTAAACGAACAAAAAAAAATGTCTATAACGAAACATCTTTCCTTTGTCATTTGCCCTTTTTTATGAACAATTTGGTACGTCCAGAATTTTTTTTAAAAAAATCTGAATAGAAAAGGGATCTCTAATTTCAAACGTTGGGACTGGCAAGTCGACAGACCCTTGGAAAATCGAAACCAACAATAACAATTACATGCATCAGGGCTGCCATAAAATGCATGCAAAGGGACAAATCCCTTGAGGTATGGGCCTATCTAGATCTCTTTGTTCTACCCATTTCGTGCAGATCTTCCGCACTGCCTTGGACTATTTTGATGCAATCAGTGGCATCATATGCTTTGGGTGAGACAACTCACCCTAGCCTAGCCTTGCCTCATAACAATAATTGTAGTCTAAATGTTATTCTTCCTGCCAAAAAGAGTGCTGTTGATGATCATAAATTTTGCATGTACATTTGTTTCATCTATTGCCGACACTAGACTAAAATCCAAAACCAGGTTCTCCTAACTATGTTTTGAAAACCAGACTGGATAACGAACCGACTTTACATTTGGGTCATGAGTCAATCGGTTCGACCGGATAAATCGGTTTGATTGAACAGGATGATGTCATAATTAATTTTTAATTTAATAATATTAAAATAATAAAATATAAATATTAAACTATAAAAAATTTATTTGTTGTTATCCATGAAGGCATATTTTTACACAGCAAGCATCGACTTAAAAAATAAAAACTCATAAAACTTAAATCCACTTGTTAAGATCACTGGAACTATCTCTATCGGTACTTCTGCCTCCTCACTTTCATTCGCTCTTCGGTTTTATCTCTCCACTCCTCACATTCGTATTATAAGCAAAGAAAATCATAAGAACTTATTTGTCTGTTTCCTCCATTCTATTTCCATATAACCAATAGTATCAGAAGACAAAAGAAAAAAAAGTAAAAGAAATCAATAGACGAAGGCTTCTTGCTCTTCCAGGGACATGAGAAACAGAAAGAGAGAGAGAGAGCGCGCATAAAACAAGGAACAAGATAAAGTACAAAGTTGGGCAGAAAAAAAAAAGTAAAAAACAATCAAAATACAGTAGAGGAAAAAGCATTGGGATAAAAAAATTTAAAAAAAAAGAGGAAGCATACCCGAGAGGAGAGGCGGCGGACGAAGGAAGACGAAGGGGCATACTGTTTTAAAAACCGTAAAAAATCTAACTCTAACTTTATTTTTTAAACCTAGAAGTTTAAAAACCAGGGTTGAACCAGTTCTTCAAAACCCGGCCGGTTCAATGGGTTTTTCGATTTTTACCGGGTCATAGAAAAGTTAGCTTTAATAATAAAACCGGACCGGACGGATGACCGGTTCCCGGTTAGACCGGTTCAACCGGTCGGTTCGGTCCGGTTTTCAAAACAGTGACTCCTAAGTACTCTCTTCCACTCCACTCTTTGGAGATAGATGCCTTTGGCTAAGTAAGACATTAATCAGCTGCTCTACATAAGACAACTCCTATCATTTCCTTTTTATAGAATTTTTAAAGCTTTATTTATTTAGTTTTAGATGGAAAATAGGATTTTGTGAATTTTAAAAAAGATAGCAGATAGCATTTTAGATCATACTAATATTTATAACCTAACATTTTCTTTATTTTTTTTTTTTTATCTAAAAATGTATATTTGTATTAAAAATAAAATAAATATAAAAAAAAAAAAAGTTATACCATTGTATAGATATGACCAAAATTTATGATATATAATTAAATTGTTCCAAAATACACTATTCCAAATAATTTCCTCATACTTTTTAATTTTTATATATTGTAGTGTATAATAATAAAAAAAAATTGAAGAGAAGGACCCAAATCAAAGGAATAACTCTCCTTTCCGCTCTCTCCCTTTCTCCTTTTTCATCCTGAAACAAAGATAGGGAACAAATAAAAGATGTCGGATCTCTTTATTCTCCAATTATTGAGGAGGATCAAACTTAATAAGAATATTTTATTGTATCCAATTGCTAATTCAGCTTGGTAAGAAAAGGTTTGTCCTGATTCAACCAAAATTACATATCTAGATTATGAACCATAAACCAATGCCATTTCATAAGAGGCATGATACAGTACCAACCAAATTCAATGGTACAGCATTACATTTCTTGTTTTAAATTTCCTCAGCACTTCATATGAGCTCATTTAATATTGTCTCATCACCCACTATAAATATTTAAAAAAAAAGTTAAACTTAGATCTTTTTCTTTGATGATTAGTATTAGTAGTTGTACCACCACCTTAGCCCCTTTAAATAACCATTACCCCAACTCTTTGGGCCGAAGGGCTGCTCACAAGCCCCTGTTCCTTTAACCCCATGTGAGGTGTGCATTTCCCCCTCAACAAAAGCATCTCAAAAAGAACAAACTAAAGGAAAAAACTAGTAAAGAAGGAGAGAAAGCGATGGCAGTTAATGGAATGTGACCACTCTGACCATCTCCATTTCTGTACCTTTGATGATAAAATAAGGACCAGACCTTCTTACATCAGCGTTGGAGCTCAGATGGTCAACCGTTTATAAAAAAACAATTTGTATAATTAGCTGTGACATATAAAAAAAGTGTATTCTAAAACTAAAATGTCACACCAAAATCAATCTTAGGAGCTAAGTTTGGGATGTTGACACTCTCATCCTTTGTCTCTTGACCATCATCAGAAGCATGAAAAAGAAAGATTGGCAGAAAACAAGGATGGATTAAGTTGGAGAGACAAGCCTACTTTCTCCCAAGATCTTTTTTTTTAAGGGGAAAAAATCTCTCTAAGAAATATTGTTAGGAGAAAGATGTGAGGTTTTTACTTCTTAGGATCAAGGTTTTTACCCCCTTCCCGAATCTCTCCGGGCTTTTTCTATTTTTTTTATATTGGTCAAGCGGAGTTGCAAGCATTAATTCACTGTTGGCTTTGACGCCTGGCAGGGGTCCAAAGTCAAGACGAAACAATAAATCCCTCTCTCTATCTCAACCAACCCATCCGTGCAACCAGCTCAAGCGTTTCACTAATATATCAATCATTAATTCCATCCAGCGCCACTCTTTCCACCAACCCAGATCATTCAAATAAAATCAAAATAATTGCATAAACTATATTATATTATTAAATGAGAAACCATTATAAAATATAAGATAAAAATGTACTTTTAAACCTCAAACTTCCACTCGAATTTTATTTCGATCCTTTACATTTTAATAATATTTCACATGAAATTAATTAAAACTAATGGCATAATTTTTGACTGTTCAGCATTAAAAAAAAATGCAACATTCTTGCTAATTTATGACAACTGTCAAAATAAATTTTAAGTAAAAAAATTTATGAATTTTTATTATAGTTTAAGCAAAAATAAGAAAAAAATATATTCTTTATTTATCCTTTCATCTCTATTTATCTCCATTTTCTTCCAGATATCACTGTTTATTTTTGCTGGCTTCCCGTTTCTTAAGCTTTATCTCTCTGTAGAGAGGGAGACTTTATATGATTGAGAGCTAAGCAAGGACAAAACAGAGGCCAGCTCTTGTGGACCTTGCGGTGAGCTTACCTCTCTTAAATGGCCTCCACGTTCGAATCTTGCACTCGGGAAAAGGGGCCGCCGTTTTTGATGTTTATCGCGACTTCACCGACTTTGTGTACGTTTTTAAGCACGGCCTCGCCGGATTGAGAGGGACTTAACGGACCAACTTCGCCCGTAGAGATGCTCACCAACCTCGGCCAGGCAGTGGAACGAACCAAGGTTATTTATTATTGGATGTTCGCCAATATAGAGTGGATTACTCGAGTTAAGATTTGGGATGGACCAAGGATGAAAACGAAAATAACAATTCATCAAACATTTAGGATTTAAGTTAATGAAATATGAAGTAAAATTTTACCTTTCTCTCTCTCTTTTTTTGTGTGGTATAAACTGATAAACACATCAATTTAGTGCAAACAAAATCCAATAGGTTAGAAAATAAAATTTGTTTAAGTATCCTATCTGTTTTTAAGCTCTAGAAATCGAAATGATAATTCAATCACATATTTAACTTTTTAGTAGATACGATGAATCTATACTTTATAAGCATCCTGAAGGATAGATCGAATATCATGAATTAATAGATTGATTGGCAAGCGATCAATTTCACCTCTCTTTTCAACTTTGCTCTACCATTTAATTTTAATTCATCTCATTTTGCTTAACCAATCCGGTTAAATCATGCATTTAAGGAAAAAAATAATGATTATTATATTAATGTGAAAAGTTTATTAGCCAAAAATTGATTTGGTAGTAAATTATTTATATAAATATTGATTTGGCAATCTCTAGCAATAAATTCATGTGTTATACTAATAATCTCCTGCTATTTAACAAAAAAAAATTATGACAATTTTATGATGCTTTTGTTTAAAAATTATGATAAATTTTATAATGCTTTTTATGTATTTGTAAAGTCACTATAAAAGTATTATATAGGACATAAAAAGAAGCTTTTCTTTTTAAAAAAAATATTTATTTCTCTGTACATATATGTTTGTTCATGCATCTTTAATGCATATAATTGATATCATAAAAATTAAACCATTGAAATCCTACACAGCACGCTAGCAAAAAAATAGAAAATCATACCATCATTAAAAAAAATTATAATTGCTCTTCTTATTATACTATACTATGTGTGCATTCAATCTTTGCAATAATGATAGATCTCATAAATATTTTTATATAAATATTTTTTTAATAAAATAAATTTTTTCATCCAAAGCTTTTTGAATTTTTTTATCAATCATAATACATTGAACTAACGCAAAACGATTTAAAGCAAATCGATTCAATCCGTCAATTTGATACATGGTGAATAGATAAAACCTTTTTGAATTGGACTAACCTTTTTGAATCAGATTAAATCGAACCTAAATCGAGCCATTTGGTTTGGTTCAATTCGAATCTGTTCATGAATTAAAATATCTTAATGCATTTAGCCAATATATTATTAGGTTTAATATTGCTGCGGAAATCCGCTTTCAATTCGGATGCAGTTCGATTCCAGATATAGACACTGATCTCTCACTCGGGTGAAACCTGCAAGACAGTCCTCAAGCAAAGAGTATCTGGGGTGGCCCTCTGCGAAAGACCCTCCAACATCCAAGTTAGTGAAGATTCACAACAAGCAAATATGAGAAGAAGGCTCTCGCAGAAGAGTCCCTCAAGAAAATGGCCTCTCAAGAGCTTTGAGCTTTGCTTGAGCTTTAATGGGGTTTTTAGTCAGAATATCAGTGCAAGCGTACCTGAGAAGCTTTAGGACAAGGGTATTTATAAGCGATCACCTGATTCCTTGAAGTATCATAGGGGGTCCAAAACCATTCAGATTCGAATCAGATTTGAATCAAATTTGTTATGAGGCCGATAGTATCAGTATCTAGTTAGTTAGAGAATCGATGGCTAGAGGAGCTGATTGATGCTTTGAGATTTGGTGATTTTATAGGCTCTAGGCTACTTCTGATATTACCAGCATAATTTTCCGCTCGAGGTCGTTGGGGGCCTATACGGCTGGAATCTTGTCAAACTACCATGAATTTGAATTCTTCCACGCTTGGTTCCGCAGAGGTTCGGGAGCCCCTCAGCCTAGCTGAAGCACAAAAATAGCTCGGCTCTGTCGAGGCATTTGAATGCCTCAGTCTGGCCAAGGTATAAGAACAGTTCGGTCTGACCGAAGCAAAAGCTTTGGCCGAGGCATAAAATATTTTGGTGTCGTTGAGTATATGAGGATAGAATGCTCTGGCTCTACCGAGGTATATGAATATCTCGGTCCAGCCGAGATAAAAGGATAGCTCGGCTTTGCTGGGGCAAAAGAAATGGCTCGAAATGATTTAATCTGAGGGTGACTTGGTTTGAGGATGGTTTGACCTTGCTGAGGTATATCAATTCTGTTGTTTTCTAGATATGACAGTTGGCTGATCAAAAATTAAAAGTGGTCTCGGCCCTTTTTGTCAAGTGCACGAGCATCGACGCGATGATAATTTTACCCCTCATCACATGCCCCCCACTCTCTAGTCCAAAGCGTAGGCTCGGGCGTAGGGAGTAGAAATTTGGACAGCTTTATCTGATTGGAGAAATTCGAACAGGCGGAGGTAAGCTTTGAGGCCCTCATAAATACCAGGCCACTGCTTCATCATTTCTTCTCATCGCACGAGAAGGAAAACCCCTCACCTTCTGCTGCTGGCCGTGGACAGAATGGCGCGTGGCAAGCCCAAGATTTGGCAGTGCATGGGGATTTTCGTCTTGTTGAAATGGTTTAAATAGAAGTGAGAGGCGAGTGGTGGGTTACCTTCTGTTGCGCTTTCTCTCTATCTTCTTTCTTTGAAAATTCTCATCTTAGAATCAGACATGGCCGACGTTTCTTCTGATCTTGGAGACAAGGGATGCCCCATCAATTTGACCTCGACTATGATGGCTACAGATCTAGAAAGGATCCGCTAGGACTACTGGTTTACCAGCGACATTCAGATGCGAGTTCTTGGTTCTGGACACAGGGTGTCTGATCAGTTGGAGTCGGGGGTGTTCTTTTATGAAGAAAGCTTCAAGGTGGGGCTTCGTTTTCCCCTTAACTAGCTGGTGAGCGACATAATGAAATATTATGGTGTTTGTCCAACGATGATTATGCCAAATAGCTGGCATTATATTATCGGGTTCATTTCTTTGTGCTCGATCATGGGAATCACGGCATTGGTTCCTCTGTTCTAGGCTTGCCATAGCCTCACATCCTCCAAAGATTCTTCTTGGCACTATATCGGGCCTTGAAAGAATTTTAAGAGGTTTTTGAAGGTTCCGACTTCCGTTAAAGGATGGAAGTCGTGATTTTTTATTATCGAATGGAACGATGCGTTCGACTTTCCTTGTCAATGGGGGCCTCTCTCCTTTATCCAAACCAATGTCTGACGCTATCAAGAGCGGAGAAGGGGGACTTTGACATTCTATATAGCAGCAAAGTGGTCCCCATCGATGCCCTTTTGACTGAAGAGGCCCTCTATAATGTCGGGCTAAGTTGAGTCGACCCTTTAAGTAAGTGTGATATCTCCTCCTTTATGTCCGAATGTCTTTGCATAGACGTAATTGATTGTTTCATCATTTGCAGGGATCATATCTGAGTTTGGAGCTCAGATGAGAGGAGCGCTCACAATCGACTATGGTGATTCAAGCGGAAGGAGAGGCGCCAAGTGCCGTCGCACTGCCTCGTCGACCCCTACGGGAGGGGAGAGGGCTAGGTCCGAGCGAAGGTGACCCTCTTCTCCCTTCAGGTTGCAACTGGCTCTATGGAGCCATTCACAAGAAATGATTGAGTTCCAACCTTCGAGCCTGCCGAAGGGGGTCATTATAGGGGAGCCAACCCCAACTCCCATCCTAGCACTGGGATTTGAGAGGCCAGCATCTGGGGATGAGGCCGGAGAGGTTGTGGCTCAGGCAGAGCAGGAGCATGGCCAATCACCTGAGCTATCGGAATTCCTTTATCCTGTGGTTGATGATGTATCCTACCCTGAAGGAGAGGGTTCCATGAGCCAACAGAAGCTAAGGGAATTGTTCTTCGAGGATCGGGCAGCAGCACTTGCAGCGAGTGTTATTCCACCTATAGCAAAAACTCTTTCTCGCAGGGTTGAAGAGGAAGGAGAGGAAGGAGAGGAAGGAAAAGGCTTTCCCGATGAGGATGGAAGAGCCTGGGCCTCCTCATAGGGGTGAGGAGGAAGGAAGGGAGAGAAGAGACCCTCTGGGTGAAGTAGAGGCTCCCCCGAGGACGGAAGAGCTAGGGCCTTCGGGGATATTGGCAAGCAATGAAGAAGAGAAAAGTCGGCTCAGTTATCTCCTCGATCCTTTGGCTCCCGATAACCTTTTTAGTGTTCTTTGCGAGGGAAAAATGCCATCTACCCTAAAAGGGGAGAGAGCAGTCGTCAAGAGATTTCCATTTCGATTAAGGGATTTGAATTGCCCTCTGACTTGGAAGGCTGTGCATTGGTCCCTAATTCATACATTCTAAGGGATATGAACACTTCCTACGTCCGGGTGAGTTCTCTTTCCTTCCATGTCTCCTCAAATGCTCTACGTGGTTTACCAAACCTAACCGTTTGGCTTGATTACAGGCAATTTTTCTCTAGTGAGAACTCTTTAGGCGTCTGTCCACGGTCCAGGAATGCAACAGACGGATCTCGCATGAGGTTGAGGCACTTCGTACCAAAACAAGCTCGGCCAATCAATACTCAAAGGAGTTGGCTAAAGCGCGAGCCGAGCTTGATGAGGTCAAGCGGCCGGGTGAGGATGCCTGATCCAAGGTGTTACGGCTTTGGGCGGAGGTGGCCGAGCTTGGGAAGGCTCGGAATATGGCCGATGAAGCCCGATCGAAACTGTCAAAGTTTCGAGGAGAGGCTAGAGGGAGGTTGACCTCCTTAATAATAGGGCTGCTGAAGAAAGATCCCGTATTGAAGCTCAGCTCGAGTCCTGTCAAAAGCAAGTTTTCGACCTTACGGCCGAGCTGCGTCAGGTGCGATCCGATGGCTCTAGGGACAGGATGGACCTCGAACAAGCCTGGAGGGACATGGGCAGAAGTAGGAAAGAGAGGGAGAAGGCTCGGAAAAGAGCTAAGAAAGTGGAAGCCGAGGCTGCTTGCCGCACCAAAGATGTATGTCCTCTTGCCATTTTTACACCATGGTTCGTCTCTTTCTTGTAGTCAAAGCCGACTTGATCATTTGCTTTATTTGTCATTTTTTCTTTTCTAGCTGGATAAAGCCAAGGCCGAGGCGGCTGATCAAATAATGGCTCTAAATAAGGATTTAGCCTCGAGCCAGGAGAAGTGCTCTGAGTTGGAGCATCGAATATCCAAGGTAGATAATGAGATTGCTCTGGCAATCAAAAAATATAAGACCTCGGAAGAATTCTCTCGTGGGCGGATTCAATTTTCGAAGGAGGCATATAAAGTCGGGGCAAGCGAGGTCCAGGCGAGGGTAATTTAGGAGTACCCGGACATCAACCTCTCATTTCTGAAGGATGAGGGGTATTATTTTCCATCACCAACAGCTGAAGCAGTGGCAGCGACCTCTCCATCCGATGATGGCAACGATGACGAGAATGTCCCCGGCATCGATTTTGATGTGGCTCTAGAAGGAGATCCGACAGAGGCTCCTACGGAAATCTTCAGAGGATCGGAGACCTCGAGGCCTGATGTCGAGGAAGTCGGGGTTTCACAAACATTTGCCGAGGAGGATCCATCCTTAGGGCCTAGTGATAGGATTTAGAGATCCGTCCTTCCGCATTTTTTCTTTATTTTTGTAACATGGATGACATTATGATATAAATGAATCATCTTGTTTTTCTTTCTATGTTTCACCATTTTGGTGTTTACGTTTTAAATGGATTTTTAACTCGTCCATGCCTTGCTAAAGTTTAGCTTACTAATGTTGACCCAATTATTAATTTTGATGATTAACAAAACTATTTGAGTATAACATTTGAAGTTACTAATGATTTTGATTAAGTTTTTTAGTTTATGATATAATTTATTAATCAAAATTATAAGACAAATCAAGTTCTAGTTCGAATCTAATGTCAAGGTAAGATTGCAGACATTAGAGTCGACACATGGAATCGTAGAGTCGACTCCGAAAATCGGCACAGACTTAGAGTCGACTCCCAGACTGTTAGAGCCGACTCCAACAGAAAAGACAGAATGATGGTTTTTCTGGCTACGACTTAGAGTCGACTCCGGGACTGTTAGAGTCGACTCCAGAAGATTTTTGTGTCGACCCCAGAAAAGTCAGAGACGACTCCAGTTCAAGCGATTTGGGGATTTTCGATTTAGAGCCGACTCCAGAAAAGTTAGAGCTGACTCCAGAATGTCAGATGCGACTTCAGAACTGTCAGAACGACTCTAAACTTTACTTTTATCTTTTTATTCCAACGGCTATTGCTATTTTTGGATCTAATCCTTCTTACACTTGTTTCTAACGGATAGTTTTAAACTATTTATGGATTAAACTGATCTATAAGAAGAGGGTTTGCTGCATCTGAAAAAGAGATAGAAAAAAAAGAAGAAAAGGAGAGACAAAAAAGACAAGAATAGAGAAAAATCTTTAAAATCCATCAGAAAAGAAAAGAGGGAAGATTCGAGAGGAAAGATCATACTGATTCCCCAAAAAGAAAAGAGAGAGATTCCAAGCTTTCATAGTTTCATTTTGAAGAAGTCTCAAGAAAAGAAGCAAGCCCTAGTTTTCTGATCTTCGGAGCTTCAAGAGCATTCTAAAGGAAGATCCACTCAAGAGAAGAGAAGAAGCAAGCCACCAAGATCTGCAAATCAGGCTTAGATTCCTATCTCTTTATCTCGTGTTCTATCATTGTATATTTGCTCATTGGAGGAGCCTTTGTTTTGTAAAAATGATTATTGTTTGCTAGGTCAATCGGAGGATTGATTCCATTGAAGCTGTTAGCCTTGTGAAAGCAGTTTGCTTGTGGTGTAAGGTTTTGTACTGGTGAGCCTTGAAAACCAGTTGGGTTCGTTGTGCACCCGAGAAAACAACAAGTTCGAGTTGTGAGCTTGCAAAATAACTCTGTTGTAATTAGATTGATTATAGTGTGGACCCAAGAGATACTTGGGAGTGGACATAGGTGTAGGTACACCGAACCACTATAAAATCTCTTGTGTTTACCGTGATTGCCTCATTATCTTTAACTCTCTATTTGTGCATATTCTGTTTTAATTTATGCGAATCTAAGTTTCTATTTCTGCTGGGGTTTATTTTCAAAAGAGTTTAAATTTTTGAAATACCCAATTCACCCTCCCCCTCTTGGGTTGCTATCTGGACCAACAACTATAGTGCTAAATGAATAGTCCTGCTCTATTATCGCTCAGCCTCGTTGAGATCACCTCGACCGGATCTGCCGAAGAACATGAATAGCCCGGCTCTATCGAGGCATAAGAGTTCCTTGATTTGGCCGAGATGCATGAGGATGGCTCGGCTCTGTCGGGGCAAAAGGAATAGCTCATCTTTGCTGAGGTAGAGGGAATAACTAGGTTTTGTCAAAATAGAGAGAGCTATTTGACTTGGTCGAAGCATAGAAAGTGGCTTAGGTTCGCCGAGTTATATCTTATTTCTTTTTAGGGCATTTATCTCCATTTAATGCCTTGTCTTTTCCGATGCGAGTTCACTTTTCGTATACACCAAGCACTCGATCGCTATTGGACCGCATCATTTTTCACGGAGGATTTTCCAGACCTATTTGTATCCCGAAGATTTGTAGGCGGTTCTTGACATTTAAGACTCTTGATTCGAGATCGAAAGAAAATCTTCCGCCCTTCATTATGGTATGGGGAACACGTCCTACGCATCCAAGGATGCACCAAGTTTTAACATGGCACGCCGCGTGGCTCCAAGGGTGGTGCAGTTGTGGCGCTTCGAGTTTTGAAGTCTCCCCTTTGTTAATAGTGGCTCTTAGTTTAGAGCCTATAAAAAGGGGGAGAGTGGAAGGCACCTGAGCACATTCAAGAGAACCTTCTTGCTCTTGTGGGTAGAGAGAAATTTTCATGGCTTCTCTCTTGTTAAGGCTGAGGGTGGCAAGGTCAAGTTTTCCTTTCGAGATTCGGCTTGACCCTAACAGTTGGGGCGATGAGGAAGTTGCTAAAGGGCAAGTAACCCTTAGAGGAGGAGTCTCAAAGGTTATACAGAGAGCGCATAGGGATGGATACAGGGGTCATACGGGGAGCGCACACATGTGCTCTCTGTATGGCTCCTTTCACTTGCCATGGGACCCTATAAACCCCTAGAAATGCAATTTCTTATGGGCCCTTGGCTTCCACAAGCCTTCCTTCATCTTCAATCCCTTTAATGAGTGCCATGTTGGATCCCTTAGTTCATCTGTCCGAGAGTCCATCAGTCGGCTTCTAATGTGGAAGAAGGTGAGCAGGTCTGGGCCGCTTCCTTTGTTTTGTAATGTTGACTAGCAACTCAGTGATATCAATGGAGTTGTCTGATTTATATGATTTCTTAGATTGAAAGCGGAAGCAATGTTATCGATCGAAACTGTTTGTCCGAGCTTTTCAATTTATTTTCTTTTATCTCCTGTGCTGTAATGCACTTGTAATGCCTCTCAAGAGGTTGTAATTTCTTCTAAGCAATAAAGAAGTATTTCTTTTCATACTTTTGTCTTTTGCTACTTTGTTTCTTTCATATTAAGTATTGATTTCTTTGTCATGTTGACATATTTGCTTCATCCCAGTATAAGGACCGTTTGTATATTCCAAACCAAATAGGGCGTAGGACGAAAGTTCAGAGCTTCCGAAACACAAGAATACCCCGCGAAGTATCCTTTTTGCTATATAAAAAGAGTGAACATTTTATGTCCTCAGGTCTGGACTTTCGGATGGCAGTTTCTGTTCATGATGTTAGTAACATCTTAGGCACTTTGTTTTGGCCAAGCACTTTGGTGATTTAGCTTTGCTTAGTCCTTTGTGGAGAGAGTATTTATCTCGACTTAGGTCAGAAGGAGGCCTGAACGGCCCTGCTAACTTTTAATATACGCTCGATCATGCCGAGAGATGAAATGGGCCTTACCTTACTTTGATGAGGTAAGAAACGACTTGTTTGAATTTGCCGAAACACAAAGAAAAGTCATTTAACCTTGCCGAGGCTTAGCAAAGCAGTTCAGCCATGCTAAAATATTGGGAAAATCAATTGGCTCTGCCGTCACTTTGAAAGAATCACTTGGTTGTGTCGAGGCTTGAGGGAATTACTCGGTCGTGCCAAGGTTTGCGAGAATCACTCGGTCGTGCGGAGGCTTGAGAAAATCACTCAGTCGTGCCGAGGCTTAGGAGAATCACTCGGTCGTGCTGAGGCTTGGGGGTTATATTTTACTTGGCACTGCTAAGGTACGGAGAGATCACTCGGCCCTGCTAAGGCTTGAAGAGATTATATTTTACATAGCGCTACCAAGGTACGAAGAGATCACTCGAATTTGCCGAGGCTTGAAAAGATTATATTTTACCTGGCGCTGCCAAGATACGGAGAGATCACTCGGCCCTGTCGAGGCTTAAAAAGATTATCGAGCAAAACCTACTTCTCATTACAGTCTTTGGAAAAAGCAATTGAAACAAAAACATTGCAAATTTTTTGAAAGTGAAATTTCGTTGCTTTAAATAGAGTGAGTTTAACGGAGGCATACTTTACCGATGATACATACGAAGATTATCCGAGCTCCATGTCCTGATGATAGATTTTTCATCCAGATCTTGGAGTTTGTAAGTGTCGGGCCTGATTACCTTTGCAACTTGATAGGGGCCTTCCCAATTTGGAGACAGTTTCACTTATTCCAATGATTTTAAAACAGATGCTTTCCAAAGTACTAAATTGCCAGGAAGAAAGGATTTTCCTTTAACTCTGGTGGAATGGTAATGGGTTACCCTTTGTTGATAGGCTACCATTCGGATCTGGGCTTTCTCCCTGACCTCTTCTATCAGGTCAAGATTGGTTTAGAGCTGCTCGTCATTGGATTCCTCCGAATAACTCTCCACCCGAGGGGAGGGGAGTTCAATCTCTACAGTGATGATGGCTTCTGTGCCAAAAGCCATCTTGAATGGAGTCTGGCCTATGGGGACCCTCTTAGTGGTTCGATAAGCCCATAGCACGTGATGAAGCTCCTCCGCCCATCTGCCTCATGCTCTGTTGAGTCGAACCTTAATTCCTTGCAGAAGGGTTCGGTTGGTTACCTCGGCCTCTCCATTGGCTTGAGGATATCCAACCGAAGTGAGACGGTGAAAGATATCGTGATCCTCTCAGAACTTCTAAAATTTAGGATTGTCAAACTGTGTTCCGTTGTTGGTGATGATGGTGTGCGGAAGGCCAAATGATAAATCTCTATACAAAGTCCCTAGCCCGAGCCTTAGTTATCTGAGCGACTACCTCGACCTCGACCCACTTGGTAAAATAGTCAATTGCTACAAACAAGAACGTCCTCTATCCTATGGTGAAGGAAAAAGGACCAAGAATGTCCATTCCCCGCTTAGCAAAGGGCCAGGCAAATGATGCAGGCATTAGGTGGGCGAAGGGGAGCCTCTGAACATTTGAATATCGTTGGCATGACTCACAAGTTCGGACAAGGTCATCAGCATCCCTTTGCATAGTGGGCTAGTAATATCCCTGGTATAGTACTTTATGGCATAGAGCTTGGTCACCAAGATGATTACCATAGATGCCTTCGTGAACCTCTCGAAGAGCATAATCAGCCTCTGATGGGCGAAGGCATTTAAGTAACGACATAGAGAAGGATCGCTTATACAACCGATCATCAAGTAGGACATAATGAGATGATTGCATCTTCAGTTTCCTTGCTTTCTTTCTATCAGCGGGGAGCAGCCCTTCTTTTAGATACTTGAGCATAGGGTCTAACCAAGATGGTTTAGCATCAATCTGCATTATTTGATTAGCATCGAAAATGTTGGACTTTTTCAGGACCTTGAAGTGGAATTTTCGCTCGAGATCCATCGAGTCCGCGGGTGCCAGACGGGATAAAAGGTCAGCATGCGCATTCTCAGCCCTTGGGATCTGAATAATTTTAAATTCAGCAAAGCAGGACAACAAATTATGCACCTTTTGAAGATACCGAATCATGTTTGGCTTCCGAGCTTCAAATTCTTCTAGCACCTGGCCAGCTACCAACTGAGAGTCAGTGTAGGCGTTCAGCTTTTCAACTTTGAGCTCACGGGCGATGCAAAGTCCAGCGAGCAGAGCTTCATACTCTGCTTCGTTGTTAGAGGCTGGGAATGAGAAATGGATTCCATACTCGAAGGTTGTTCCCTTCGGGCTAGTGAGGACCAAACCAACACTAGAACCTCTTGCACTGGAGGATCCATCGGCATGGAGCAACCACATAGCACTAGGCCTTGGTTGCTCGGGAGTGTCCGAAGTGGAACCATCTTCAGATATGGTGCATTCAAGAAGAAAATATGCTAGGACATGTGCTTTAATGGCTGGACAAGGCTGATACTGGACATCATGCTCACTCAATTCAACAGCCCATTTGGTCATTCTTTCCGATGCCTCTGGACGATGAATAATTGACTTGATAGGTTGGTCGATTAAAACTGTCATGGTGTGTGGTTAAAAATATGGTCGCAACTTTCGGACTGATGTTATCAGGGCCTACACCATCTTCTCGATTCGAGTATATCCCATCTCAGCATCCCGGAGCAATTTACTAATATAATATATCAGCTTTTGAGTTTTGTTTTTCTCTCTGACCACCACAGATCCGACAGCGCCCTTTGAGACTGCTAGGTATAAATACATCATTTCTTTCGGCCTCGGGCTTCTGAGGAGAGGTGGTGAGCCGAGGTATTTTTAAAGATCTTTGAAAGATTTCTGGCAGTCCAAGTTCCATTGGAAGTTCTTGGCCGATCGGAGCACTTTGAAAAAGGGCAAACATCTCTCGGTCGACCGAGCAACAAAATGATTGAGGGCTGCTATTTTTCCAGTAAGACGCTTGTCACGCCCCAGACCCAAAAATTTGAGCTAGGATGATAACCCGCCGCATGCTAGGCATGCAAGGCATCCCGAAACATGACACTTAATTCAATAAAAGGCAATAACTATAAATCATTCAAAGTCCATAACTTTAATACAATCCATAACTATAAGGTTTGGGCTACAATCCCTACATACAAACATCACTGGGGTTACATCAACATAATGGATCTAATTTATTTTAATAGAAGCTCCATCTACCCTATATTTTCTTCTTCAGTCTTGTGGCTCTGAAAAACATTGTGAGATTTAAATGAGCTTACACTCAATAAGCAAGCCTACTATAATATAATCCATTTATCATTTCAAGATATTATCAAATCAAATCAGCTTTACAAATAAAAAGCTTCCAATTTTAAATACACATGCCATATTATCAGAATATGCATATCATTTTCTCAAAGTAATTTTGGAAGCTAAATCATATAATAAATACTAAAATATGCAATGTAAACAAACCTACTGTATTTATATAATTACCACTTCTTATGTGTCCCACGACCCTACAACACCCAACTGGTGTATCACTCTTAAATGTCCCCTAAAAGGAAGGGTTCTGATTCTAGCGTTATGCCATATATCATAAACAATCACAACACACCCTACAGATGTATGTCCTCCATATATTTTTCTGTGGAGGTGGATCTCGTATCACTTGGCATTTCACATCATTTCGCATCATTCTATATCACATGAGAACCGCGGCGACACATAGTAACATGATCTCAATTATCATAATTATAATTTGCATGCAACATACCATACATCAACATAAGTATAAGCTCCTCACATATACAGTGGTTTGAACATTATTAACAATTACATGTAAATATATCAATAGAACCAATATATTTTGCAAAGTCAAAATAATCATATTCTTCATCTTTTGCATATACGTATAAAGCCATTACTTTGCAAAATATTACAATTGTAATAATCATAGCAAATACTCAATTGTATACTCATGGTACTATTTACTAATTTCAAATTAGTCAATATCAATAAAACTCCATATTCTCATTTCATCATTTCATAAATTAATATAACTACAATTCCAAAATCTATATATTAAAAATATTATAAAATCATGATAATTAGCTTACTTACATCAGTACGCTAATCCCAAACTATACACCAGCTATTTGGACATCTGGGTACCTACAGCATCATTTTATGCAATTAAGTCTCTAAAATTTGAATAATAAAGTAACCCTTAAATTCTACCCAATCTAATCCTGGGCCCAACTTTGGACTTAAATATTTCTCAATATATGCGCCCAAATGGGGAAATAAAAATACCATAAGTAATTAGGATCAACACTGATCCGGGCCATAATTTCTTTTTCTAATCCTGGCCCAACACAGGGCCCAAAACTCAGCTCAAAAGTGGCTCGTGAGCCAGCCCAACAGGGCCCAATCCAAAACAGCCCGGACGGCCCACGAGTTTTTTTTTCTTTTCTTCTTCTTCGCTCCCCTGTTTCACCCGAAATAGGGGAACCTGTGTCAGCGGCCAAGGCCGCCGCCGGCCTCTCCCTGGGGTGGCTCGGTTGCCGACGACCGGCCCAGAGCCAGCCGCCATCGCGGCCATGCCTCTCTCTCTCTGCCGCATAGCTCTCTCTCTCACTCAATTCCCTCTCTAACTCTCTCTCTGGCATGGGCAGGGGCTTACTAGGAGAAGGCAGGCGCGAGGATGAAGGAGAGAGTTGCCCTCAATCTCTTTTTAAGTATCCTCGTGATGCCTCGGATCAAGATGATTGGGAACCCATCCGACAAGCGAAGACTCGGAATCCAAACGTCGCATCGGGACCTAAACGTCAGAAGAAAGACTAGGTGCCAGGTGTCCCCAAAAATAATTACCAGGGGTTACATTCTCCCCCTTATAAAATTTTGGCCTCGAAATTGATACACTTCCAATAAATATAGAATTCAAATTTTCTGTCCTATAATCAACTAAATTTTTATTCAAAGGTCAACAGTCATCGATACAACATTGATCTATATTAAGATACAAATAATTATGGATATTTCTTTTTTATTTCCTCCTCAAGTTCCTAAGTAGCCTCTCTCTCAGATTGATTACTCCACTGTACCTTGACATAGGGAATAGTACGCCGTCTCAGAACCTAATCCTTGCGATCCATGATATGTACAGGATGCTCCTTATATGATAAATCTTTCTTCAATTGTATAGGTTCATACTCTATTACATAGCTGGGGTCAGGAATATACTTCCTTAACATAGAAACATGAAACACATTGTGTACCCCAGATAGTATCGGAGGCAGTGCCAGGCTGTAAGCTACCTCTCCTACTCTGCTCAAGATCTCAAAAGGTCCAACATAACGTTGACTCAGCTTTCCTCTAATCCCAAATCTCATCACATCTTTGGTTGGTGACACCTTTAAGAAGACATGGTCCCCAACCTAAAATTCCAATTCCTCCTCTGACATCAGCATAGCTCTTCTACCTGCTCTGAGTTGTACGAAGACTCTCCCTGATCAATTATACCTTTTCTACTGTCTGCTGAATCAGCTTAGGGCCTAGCAATTTTCTTTCCCCCACATCATCCCAACATAAAGGAGATCTACACCTCCTACCATACAAAGCTTCAAATGGAGCCATCTGGATACTGGCCTGGTAACTGTTATTATATGCAAACTCCACTAAAGGTAAGTGGTTATATCCCATGCTCTATCCAAGTCCATCACACAGGCTCGCAACATGTCTTCCAGAATCTGTATGGTCCTCTTTGATTGTCCATCTGACTAGGGATGATAGGCTATGCTGAACTTTAATTTGGTTCCCATGCCTTATGAAGACTCTTTCAGAACTGGGACACAAACCTGGCATCCCTATCTGATACAATAGATACAGGAACACCATGGAATCTCATGATCTGCTCAATATACATACTAGCCAATCTTTCACTAGAGACCCCAACTCTGAAATGTAGAAAATGGGCTGATTTTGTCAGTCTGTCCATAATAACCCAAACTGCATCATTACTCCTAGGAGTTTTTGGCAGACCAGTCACAAAGTCCATTGTAATCTTTTTCCATTTCCACTGAGGAATCATTAGAGATTGAAGAGGTCCCGTAGGCCTTTGATGTTCGGCCTTTACTCGCTGACACACCAAGCACTTGGCCACATACTGAGCAATCTCCCTCTTCATACCCTTCCACCAAAAATTTTCTTTAAGTCTCTGTACATCTTAGTGCTACCTGGATGTACAGTATAGGGAGAGTAGTGAGTCTCTTCAAAATTTCAGCTTTTAACTCCTCTATGTTTGGCACACAAAGTCTACCTTCAAATTTTAGGGATCCATCCTCCATTACATAAAATTCATTCTAAACTCCTGACTGCACAGCTTCTTTAATCCTTTGCAAATATGAATCTTCTTTCTGGAAGGACTTGATCCTATCTACTAGGGTTGGTTGAAGTACAAGTGCTGCTATAAGCCCATCAGACCGCTGTACTCTCAATCCAACCTCCCACCTCTCAAGGTCCCTCAGAATGTGAGGCTGGAAAGTAATCATAGCAGCTAACTCTTAAGAGGATTTTCTGCTCAAAGCATCAGCTACTACATTGGTCTTCCACAAATTTACGGTAGTACCCTGCTAGCCCCAAGAAGCTTTGACTTCTGCCACATTAGAAGGTCGGCTCCAGCTAATAATAGCTTCAATCTTTTTCGGGTCCACAGATATGTCGTATTTGGATATTATATGACCCATGAAAGATACTTGATCCAACCAAAAATCATACTTTTGCAGCTTGGCATAAAGTTTCTTCTCTCGAAGAATATGTAGCACGATCTCAGGTGGTCCTCATGCTCCTTTTGGCTCTTGGAATATATCAAGATATCATCAATGAAAACCATCACAAACTGATCCAAGTATGGCTTAAAAATTATGTTCATCAAATCCATGAATGCTGCTGGGGCATTAGTTAACCCAAACGGCATCACCAAGAACTCATAGTGGCCATATATGGTTCTGAATGTTGTCTTAGGCACATCCCCCTCCTTAACTTTGAGTTGATGGTACCCTGACCTGAGATCAATCTTTGAGAATATTCGAGCTCCTTGGAGTTGATCAAACAAGCCATCAATCCTCGGCAGAGGATACCTATTCCGCACTATTACCTTATTGATTTCCTGGTAATCAATGTAGAGCCAAAGACTGTCATCCTTCTTCTTAACAAATAGGATTGGAGTACCCCAAGGAGAAACACTTGGTCTGATAAATTCCTGATCTAGGAGTTCCTGTAATTGATCCTTCAGTTCCTTTAGTTCAGCGGGGCCATGCGGTAATGGGCCTTGGATATAGGTCCAATTCCAGGAACTAGATCAATGGAGAATTTGACTTCCTGATCTGGGGTCAAATCAGTGAATTCATCAGGAAAGACATCAGGGAATTCTCGAGCTATAGGAATATCCTCCAACTTGATCTCTTCCTGTTGAAGGTCCTTGACTATAGCAAGAAATCCATGACCACCATTCATCAGATACCTTCCAGCCTATAGTGCTGATACGAACACTGAGGCTAGGTGTTTCTGACTACCAGTAAAACTGAATTAAAGTTGACTTAGAATTTTAAAGTTGACAATCTTCCTGAAGCAGTCTATTGAAGCATGATAGGAGGCCAACCAATCCATTCCAAGGATAACATCAAAGAACTTTAGTGGAAGGACGAATAGATTTGCATTTAACCTCCTATCCTTTACGTCGATCGAGCAAGATTTGAATACTATGTCAAGCTTCATAATATCTCCATTTGGAAAAGCAATATGCAACTCTTGTTCCAGAGGAACGGGTGTCAATGATGCATTCTTGTCAAGATAGGTGTCAGATATAAAAGAATGTGTGGCACCCGGGTCAATTAAAGTTTGGGCATAAGCAGTGCCTACTTTAATCATTCCTGGACATAAGTGTAATTTATTTTAACATTAAAGATTCAACCTAATTTTCTAATCAACTATCAATGTATTGCACTAGATAAGAATGTAATACTAGATATAAAATTAAATGGTATACCTGTTACCACAGAATTAGAGGCGGCAACATCCTGCTGAGTGAGAGTGAAGACCCTTCATTGGGTTCTCGTGGTTGCTGCTGATGCTGCTGACTCATCCCTTGATTTGAAGAGAGCTGCTGATACTTTCCAAGGGGACAGGTGGCCACCTTGTGATCAGTTTTCCCACAGAGGAAGCAGGCACTAGGCAATCTGTGGCAAGGCCTTCCTGGGTGGAAGTTCCCACAGTGAAGGCAATGAGTCTCCCTATTCTGTTGTCCTGCTGGGGCCTGATGTGCACCTCTCTTCCTGGCCTGGGCTGAGGATTGGCTAGAAATAGGCCCTTTCCTCTTTCTCTACTGCTCCCAATATCTCTGGACTACAT
This sequence comes from Calamus simplicifolius, assembly GCA_900491605.1. Taxonomy (NCBI): domain Eukaryota; kingdom Viridiplantae; phylum Streptophyta; class Magnoliopsida; order Arecales; family Arecaceae; genus Calamus; species Calamus simplicifolius. The sequence continues at coordinate 1,714,924 of UESW01003898.1, forward strand.
TTATATCCCTCTCAATCACCAAGACCTTATTCACCACAGCACCATAAATGAGAAGCTCAAATGCATTGACTGCTTGCTTCAGTCTGGATCGCAGTCCCTTAGTGAATCTGGTGATCTTGGACATTTCATTGGTCACTATATTTGGAGCAAACTGGGCCAACCTGGTGAATTCAGCTTCATACTGGGCCACGAAAAGATTCCTTTGCTCCAATTTGATAAATTTTGATTCCATCCGTCTTGCACACTTCTGGAAAAGTATTTGTCAAAAAATTCCTCCCTAAACTCTTCCCAAGAATAGCCTGACCATCCTGTCGCTGCTCCTCAACTAACCACCAATCATAAGCCTCCCCCTGGAGAAGATAGGTGGCAAATCTGATCTGCTCCTTCTCCTGGCTACCATGGGCCGTAAAAGCCTTCTCCATGTCTCGCATCCACCGCTCAGCATCAACAGGGTTGGTGGATCCAGTGAAAGGGGTAGGGGTAAAACTTTTGAAATCAGCAAAGCTACGGCCAATCCCTACCCAGAGTTGAGGTGGAGTAGGCTGGGTCAATGGTGCAGATTGAGTAGGTAAGGTTGACTGAGTTTGTGGAGCACGAGGGGTAGGCTAAGTCTGCGAAATAGTGGAAGAAGGCTGAGTCTGCGAAATGGTGGGGGCAGGCTGAGTCTGCGGAATGGTGGGGGCAGGCTGAGTCTGGAATGGTGGGGTAGGCTGAGTATGCGGAATAGTTGGGGCAGACTGAGTGGACAAAGCCTGCAGGATCTGCTGTTGCATGTCCCGCATCGACTGTGCCATACCCGAGAGAACCTGAAGCATCTCGGCTGGAGTCACTGGTGATCAGCCCCGACTTGATTGACAGGGCCAGCACCTCCGGTAGCTTCTTGACCTCCCAGCTGACCAACATTACCAATCTGGGAGCCCTCATCATTTTGTTGGCTTCTAGTGCGACAAGCCATTCCTATCCCTGATACATTTGTTTTTCATTAATATCATGATAAACTTTACATTTTGGCTTTCAAAGCATAATACTTGAAATTCCTTTAAAGTTATAATTGTCTCAATGTCACCCTAGTATTTTTCCTAAAGTGTCATCATGTATGTATCCCTAAGGTCATAACCTAGGCTCTGATACCACTAAAGCTGTCATGCCCCAGACCCAAAAATTTGAGCTAGGGTGACAACCCGCCGCATGCTAGGCATGCAAGGCATCCCAAAACATAACACTTAATTCAATAAAAGGCAATAACTATAAATCATTCAAAGTCCATAACTTTAATACAATCCATAACTATAAGGTTTGGGCTACAATCCCTACATACAAACATCACTGGGGTTACATCAACATAATAGATCTAATTTATTTTAATAGAAGCTCCATCTACCCCATATTTTCTTCTTCAGTCTTGTGGCTCTGAAAAACATTGTGAGATTTAAATAAGCTCACATTCAATAAACAGCCTACTATAATATAATCTTTATCATTTCAAGATATTATCAAATCAAATCAGCTTTACAAATAAAAAGCTTCCATTTTCAAATACACTTGCCATATTATCAGAATATGCATATCATTTTCTCAAAGTAATTTTGGAAGCTAAATAATACAATAAATACCAAAATATGCAATGTAAACAAACCCACTATATTTATATAATTACCACTTCTTATGTGTCCCATGGCCCTACAACACCCAATTGGTGCATCACTCTTAAATATCCCCTAAGAGAAGGGTCCTGGTACCAACGTTATGCCATATATCATAAACAATCACAGCACACCCTACAGATGTGTGTCCATATATATTTTCTGTGAGGTGGGTCTCGTATCACTTGGTATTTCACATCATTTCGCATCATTTCATATCACATGAGAACCGGGGCGACACATAATAACATGATCTCAATTATCATAATTATAATTTGCATGCAACATACCATACATCAACATAAGCATAAGCTCCTCACATATATAGTAGCTTAAACATTATTAACAATTGCATGTAAATATATCAATAGTATCAATATATTTTGCAAAGTTAAAATAATCATATTCTTCATCTTTTGCATATACGTATAAAGCCATTACTTTGTAAAATATTACCAGCTATAATAATCATAGCAAATACTCAATTGTATACTCATGGTACTATTTACTAATTTCAAATTGGTCAATATCAATAAAACTCTATATTCCTCATTTCATCATTTCATAAATTAATATAACTACAATTCCAAAATCTACATATTAAAAATATTATAAAATTCATGATAATTGGCTTATTACCTCAGTACGCTAATCCCAAACTGTACACCAACTATTTGGGCATCTAAGTACCTACAGCATCATTTTACACAATTAAGTCTCTAAAATTTGAATAATAAAGTAACCCTTAAATTCTACCCAATCTAATCCTGGGCCCAACTTTGACTTAAATATTTCTCAATATATGCGCCCAAATGGAAAAATAAAAATATTCCAAGAAACTAGGATCAACACTGATCTGAGCCATAATTTCTTTTTCCTAATCCTGGCCCAACACAGGGCCCAAAACTCAGCTCAAAAGTGGTTCATGAGCCGGCCCAATAGGGCCCAATCCAAAACAGCCCGGACGACCCACGAGTTTTTTTCTTTTCTTTTCTTCTTCTCCGCTCTCCTGTTTCACCCGAATAGGGGAGCATGTGCCAGCAGCTAGGGCCGCCGCCGGCCTCTCCCCAGGGTGGCCTGGTCGCCGACGACCGGCCCAGCCGATCGCCATCGCGGTTGTGCCTCTCTCTCTCTCTGCTGCACAGCTCTTCTCTCTCACTAAGTTCCCTCTCTAACTCTCTCTGGCATGGGCAGGGGCTTATCAGGAGAAGGCAGTGCGAGGATGAAGGAGAGAGTTGCCCTCGATCTCCTTTTAAGTATCCTTGCGACGCCTCGGATCAAAGTGATTGGGAACCCATCCGACACGCGAAGACTCGGGAATCCAAACGTTGCACCAAGACCTAAACATCAGAAGAAAGACTAGGTGCCAGGTGTCCCCAAAAATAATTACCAGGGGTTACAATGTTGTACCTCTTTGATCGACCCTGGAGGCACCATCTGCTGCAGGGCCTGATTTTCTATGGATTCGCTTCACTGCCTCGTTGGGAGACTATGAAGCCTAAGAACTTTCCAGAATTGACTCCGAAAGCATATTTGGTTGGGTTAAGCTTCATCTGATACTTTCAGAGTATTGCAAAACTTTCCATGAGGTCTTTAATATGCTGGGATGCCTCTCTGCTCTTAACCAACATGTCATCAACATACACTTCCATATTCCGACCGATTTATTGCTTGAAAACTTTATTGACCAGCCTTTGATAGGTTGCGCCCACGTTTTTTAAACCAAAGGGCATAACTTGGTAGCAATAAATACCTCAGTCGATGATGAAAGTAGTCTTTTCTTCATCCTCGGGCGCCATTCAAATCTGGTTGTAGCTTGAATAAGCATCCATGAAAGTCGGCATCTGTGCCCGAGGTTGAATCCACAAGTTGATCAATCTGGAAGAGAGGAAGCTATCTTCGGGCAGGCCTTATTGAGGTCAGTGAAGTCGATGCAGATCCTTCATTTGCCATTTGATTTCTTCACCATAACAACATTTGCCAGCCAGTCGGATAGTTTACTTCTCGGATGAAGTTGGCTTTAATGAGCTTGTCTATCTCTTCCTTGATAGCCTTTTGGCGCTCGAAGGCAAAGCTCTCTTCTTCTGCTTAATTGGCTGAAATGCCTCATCCACATTAAGGCGATGGACCAGGACATCCGGGTTGATTCCAGGCATGTCCAAAGTGGACCAAATGAAGACATCAGCATTTCTTCGAAGGAACTCGACCAAATCCTACCGAGGCTTTCCCTTTAGCTATGATCCGACCCTTATGGTTCGGTCGGGCCAAGCTTCATCGAGTGATACATCTTCCAACTCCTCGGCTGGCTCTCCCCATTGCTCAGTGAAGTCGTCCCGAGCATTTAGCCCATCAACTTTGGGCTTCCTGGACTGAAGATCGGCAATAAAGCAGTGTCGAGCCATAACTGACTTCCTCGAACAACCCCCACTCCCCATTCGGTGGGAAACTTCATGGCGAGATGGAGAATGGAGATAATAGCTTTGAGAGATATTTGCCCTGGCCTGCTGAGGATGGTATTGTAAGGGGACCAAAACTTGGTCACAAGAAAGTCCATGAGTGTAGTGGCTACGCTGGGCCAAGTGCCTGCTCGGACTGTCAAGGTGACAACTCCCTCGGGGACTATGGCGTTGCTCGTAAAACCCACTAGAGTGGATTCTATGGCCCGAAGGTTTTTCATCCGTAATTTCAATCTCACAAAGGCATCAAAATACAAACATTAATAGAGCTTCCACTATGAATCAAAATGCGGTGTACATCATAGTCCTTCATATTACGGAATATGACTAGAGCAGCATCATGGGGGTACTGTACTTCTCGGAGATCCTTATCAGAAAAAGAAAGCTCGTCAACTCGAGTCTTCTTTGATGGATTCTCCTCCTCATCCGACCAGGTTGATGAAGAATCGATCGCGCTATCATATTAACATTGCCAATGATCGAAGGATTCGGCAGAGGGAGTTAGCTCGGCTTGGGCTGGCGATCTCCTCCATTGTTCAGCTCGGGGGCCCTCCTGAATCGATCTAGCTTGCCCCATCGGATGAGTTGCTCAATCTTATTTCGAAGCTGCCAGCATTCCTCAGTGTCATGCCCGTGGTCTCGATGGAAGCAACAGTACTTGGTCATATCCCTCTGAGCCGCATTGCCCCGGAGAGGAGAGGCCGAGGAATTTGGTGCTCAATCTCCATCAAGATTTGCGCTCTTGGCGTGGTGAGGGGGGTGTATCGGTCGAACCTTTGAGCCGGGCTCCGGGTTTGATCTCAAGGTGGCGGTGGAGGAGCTCTTTGGCGACGAGGTGGGCTTGTATGGCGGAAGGATCGATGCTTTTCCAAGCCTTTCGCCTCCTTCTTCGATTGCTTGGCTCGGGCCAATCTCCGTGACTCCTCAACCCTGGCATACTTATCCGCCAAGGCCATCATATCAGAGAGGCTTTTGGGTAATTGACTTCAGAGCTAAGTAGAAGCCGCCTTTCTTCGATACTCCTCCCACCAAAGCAGACATGGCCACCTCATGATTGAAGTGGTTGACCTTCAAAGGGCAGTGTTAAAGCGGCAGAGGTAATTCTTCAAGGATTCCCCCTCCCGCTGCTTGACTTCGGAGAGGAAATCAAATCTTCGTTGTTGGCGATGGCTACTGACAAACTGACTGATGAATAAGCGGCTCAGCTCGTCGAAAGAATCAATGGAACCTGGCTTTAGGCTATTAAACCAAGTACTAGTAGATCCTCTAAGGGTAGAGGGAAAGGCTCGGCATAAGATCGCATCTGACACTCCGTGGATCATGATGGATCTGAAGCTGCTCAAGTGGTCATCGGATCAGTGGATCCATGATATGGTTCGATGGTGGGGAGCTTGATATTAGGAGGGATCACTTCTGCATGATCTCCTCAGAAAAAGGAATGCCCTGCTCCGCCTTTGACTAGGACGGAGGGGCTTATTTAACGGCGTCTAGCTTCTGACGCCACTCCCAACGCATCACCTGCATCTGCCGCCTGATCCCATCATCTAGAGTGGCAGGAGGGACCGGTCGAGGGAGGACAGCAGTGGCGTCGAATCTTGGAAAGATTCCGGAGAGAAAGAATGAGCTCGCAGAGATCTAGGCGGGCTCTTCCCTCCAGCCCATTGCGGCGCTGGTCTGGCCCCTGTGGGTCGATGAAGATGACCCGCGGCCTTAGGCGATTGAAAGAAGAAATTGCCGGTGGAACGGGGGCGGCAACCTTCTCATGGAGTTGCGGAGCAGGGACAGCTGGATGGGAAGATCCATGGAGCCTCTAAACCAGTTGAGTCAGAGCTTGGCCTGCTGAACCAGCATGGCAAACTGGTCCTGAGTCACTGCGGTCGCCGATGGTTAAGGAGTCTGGCCTCTGAGAGGCGGTCTGATTCTGAGCATCAGAAGTGGCTCTCTTCCGATTGGCCATTGGAGGGTCTTCTCCTGATCGCGAACCTTGCCTCCTTGATCATAAGTTTACGAGACTTGAGACCCCTTCCTCTAGCGCCAATCTGTTGCTGGGAAATTCGCTCTCCAACTCGGGTGCAGTTCGACTCCGGATCTGGACACTAATCTCTCCCGAATGAAACCTGCAAGATAGTCCTCATGTAGAGAGTGTCTAGGGTGGCCCTCTGTGGAAGACCCTCGATGCCCAAGTCAGTGAAGATTCACAGCAAGCAGATGTGAGGAGAAGGCTCTCGCAGAAGAGTCCATCAGAAAATGGCCTCTCGAGAGCTCTGAGCTTTGCTTGAGCTTTAATGGGGTTTTTAGTCAGAGTGTCAGTGCAAGCGTACCTGAGGAGCTTAGGACAAGGGTATTTATAGGCAATCACTTGATTCCTTGGACGTATCATAGGAGGTCCAAAACCGTTCAGATTCGAATCAGATTTGAATCAAATTTATTATGAGGCCAGTAGTATTAGTATCTAGTTAGTTAGAGAATCGATGGCTAGAGGAGCTGGTTGATGCTTTGAGATTCAGTGATTTTATAGGCTTTAGGCCACTTCTGATATTACTAGCATAATTTTTTGCTCGAGGTCGTTGGGGGCCTATACGATTGGAATCTTGTCAAACTACCATGAATTTGAATTCTTCCGCGCTTGGTTCCGCAGAGGTTCGAGAGCCTCTCAGCCTAGCTGAAGCACAAAAATAGCTTGGCTCCACCGAGGCATTTGAATGCCTCGGTCTGGCCGAGGTATAAGAATGGTTCGGTCTGGCCGAGGCAGAAGCTTTGGCCGAGGCATAAAATATTTCGGTGTCGTTGAGTATATGAGGATAGAATGCATCGGCTCTACTAAGGCATATGAATATCTCGGTCCGACTGAGATAAGAGGATAGTTTGGCTCTGCTGGGGCAAAAGAAATGGCTCGGAATGATTTAATATGAGAATGACTTGGTTCGAGGATGGTTCGCCTTGCTGAGGTATATCAGCTATGTTGTTTTCTAGATATGACAGCTGGCTGATCGAAAATTAAAAATGGTCTCGATCCTTTTTATCAAGTGCATGAGCATCAATGCAATGATAATTTTACCCCTCATCAAATATGATATATTTATACTAAATTATATCGATTTAATATCCAAATGATACTAATACAATCTAACTATATCTCCACCCGCCAAGGAGATATGAGTTTCCGCATCAACGCTACCTTCAAATTAATCATCCACGCTACGAGGGACTCCAGACTTCTCGTCACCGGGGGTGACCACAACAAACCGACAAGGGTAGGTGACCACAGCAACTGGACAACAAATCTAATCATCCAAAGATCTTAACATCAATCTAAATTCTTAAAAATAAATATCGATCAGGATTCTCTTGCCAATAGTCTGATCCACGCAATTCCATATACGATTAATACAACAGGAAGCCAAGATCCTCCATCCGTAATTATAGCCGCTTTTCCTTCTTCTTTCCTTTATGACCTCCCTTGCCTCCTCCTCCGCCACGGGAATTTCTATTTGCACTGCCCCATTTGCTCAGGGCACCCCCCACTTAAAAAAAACCCAATTTTACCCTTATAATAAAAGACCAAAATGCCCCTATTGTTTACTCTCTGCACCCCTCAACAAAAACATGTTTCCCCCTTCCACCGCACACCCACCCGGCCTCCCCCTCTTCCTCCCCCCTCTTCAAACGAACGGAAAAAAATAATTGCTCAATCAATCCATTAATTCGTTGTTTGAAGATATTTCAACCCTCAAGTGAGCAATGGACAAGCAAATAGCGATCTGGGAAGGATCTACAAATGGAAAGGTTCATTTTTTTTCACTTGAATCATATTTTTTTTCAAGGTCTGCATCTTGTTCGGCCACACAGAGCCGAACAGAGGCCTTCTGTTCGGCCTGGTTGGCCGAACAACAAGCTTCTGTTCGGCCATGTGTGGTCGAACAGAAGCCTTCTGTTCCACCCTGTGTTGGCCGAACAGAAGGCTTGTGTTCGGCCAGGATGGGCCGAATAGGAGCCCTCTGTCCAGCCCATTCCGGCCGAACAGAAGGCTTCTGTTTGGCCACATAGGGCCGAACATATGGGTGGGGTTTAGGGTTTAGTCATAGGGTTTAAATTGATAATTTTTGACCGTGTAGGGCGATGCTTCAACCAAAAGTAGCATGATTGGCTCTGAATGTGTGATGAATTACACAAATGAATTTATAACTTACGAGGTCTGATAATTTTGATTGCAATTATTTTATTTGTACCCCTGGCGATGTGTAAAATTTGTTACTGACATAAAATATTTTATTGTGTAGATATTCAAGAGCAGAGAAGACTTGTGCAATTGGTGTCGAAAGCTGGTAGGAGGAATGGATTTGTTGTTATTATTAAAACTTCTAATTTGGGTACTAATAGCAAGAAACTAAGAATTGTACTTGCTTGCGAGAGGAGTGGTTCCTGCAGAAGTAAAAGCATAAAGGAAAAGGGATCAAAGACAGTGGCACTAAGAAGTATGGATGTCCTTTTGCATTAAGAGGAAAGAAATTGGACACTGCAGATGATTGGATATTAATGGTCATTTATGGATTGCACAATCATCCGGCTGCGAAGCATCTCGAGGGGCACTCATATGCTAGACAATTATCGAAGCAGGAGACTTCGTTGTTAGTGGATATGTCGAAGACTTTGGTTCGGCCTAAGGCCATATTGTCCACATTGAAGCAAAGGGATGCCCTCAATGTTACGTGCATGAAAACGATCTACAATGCACGACAGAGGTGTAAGGTTGTAGAGAAAGCTGGGAGATCTCAAATGCAACATCTACTGGGTAAATTATCTGAGTATAAGTACATTGAGTGGCATAGGAATTGTATTGAGTCTGATGTTGTGCGCGACTTGTTTTGGGCTCACCCTGGCAGCATAGATTTGTTACGTGCATTTCTCGTTTTGATAATGGATTGCACTTACAAGACGAATAGATATCTCTTCCTCTCTTAGAGATTGTGGGGGTGACATCAACTAACTTCACATTTTCTATTGCTTTTACATACATGGACTCTGAGCGAGAAGATAACTATACATGGGCATTAGAGAGATTGCGCAGCATCATGGATGATGATGTTCTGCCTGAGGTGATAGTCACAGATCGAGAATACCAATCCATATATCCTGGCATGCAATCTGATGGTCGGGTCACTGGATGGCCCCTGCTCGCTCGGCTCAGTAGGTGATCCTCCCACCTCTCCCACATATGATCATAGAAGATGTACCGGATGCGGTATGATGCTGTTGTCGATCCTCTGCTGGCTCGCTCAGGGGCTAGTGGCGCACGGGGGATCGTCTGTATCCTGCCGAACTATCGTAAAACCCTTTCAAGATGATAGGGTTCTACGGCATCCAGGCACTTTAGGCATCCACTAAAGAATGCGATATCTAGGAATAGGCAATCCTTCCGAATATGACGATGGGATCCCAAACTACCTGCAATAGATAAATCCTACTCAGTTTGATAATATATGGCAAATCATAAAAATATACAAGTGCATGGTCTAAGGTACATACCTCATCAGCCCTCAAAACGTCCAAGGACTTGCGTAGAATCACTAAATGATCCATCGTGGTCGTGGTGGACTACCAGGAATCCATCAGTGCACGCGAGGCCTAGCATTAGTATAATCCAGGGCTGGATGAGGAGTGAGAAATGAAAAATGCTCATAAATCCATGCCTGGAGCAGCGTCATATATCCACTAATCTGCCGAAAGGATGCCCTAGATGCAATCCCCAACTACCGATATAAATGAGCCAAGGCACCAGCACCCCAGGCATATGTGCTCACCCTATCCAGATCCCGAAGTAGAGAAAGATAAGCTATAGGCACCCTCGTCCCGCTCTTATCAACAAAGAGTGTGCACCCTAACAAAAATAGCAAATACCCTCTCACTGCACACTCTATCTATGGTGGCTATCTCTATCAGATACAGCATGAAAATGACTCTTCAGCCACTCTAACCTCACAAACTGACCGCATACTGATAGCATCTCTTGACGCGCATCTATCTGTGACACACCCAACAACTCCACTAGTAGGTCCTCAGCATCCGATCACTCATCCTATCACATGATAGTGACACTGAGGCACCTATGACACTAATCCCTAATATGGCAGCAACATCATCCAACGTGATCGTTATCTCGCTAAAGGAAGATGGAAGGTATTCATCTTGGGCTGCCATCTCTCTACGAAGCCCGAGACAAAAATCTTATCGGTGAACCGATAAGAGCAGTGCACTAGTTCAACCAGGCCTGACTGCTGAACTAATGCTCTAAACCTCCTATTCGATTGCCCCAATGCCCACCACTGCCACTCACCTACCTTGGCAACATGGTTCATGCACTTCAATGGGGCCTGATCCTGAAAACATAAATAGATAACATGAATAATTTATATAACAGCATCGTAATAATGCATTAAAGACTACACTACAATAACAAACAAACAATACATGTTGCCTCCAGATGAAGGCTGCTATATGTGTCCTGAAACTACTAAGGATAGACTCATCCTCTGGATCGCCTGGACAAGGCCTATCCGCTTCATCATCAACATCCATAGGGGATGTCCTCATCTACTGTCTCAGCTGGGGGCGATGGTGCAACAGGAACCTCTTGCTCAACATGCCTACCATGACGTCTCCTAGCAGACGGTATGGGTCTAACTCGTGAGGGACCAACATCCATATCTGATACATGGCATTAATCAGCATTAACACACAAGATAAAAATATGAATAAATTAAAAAATATCCAAATTTATTCTTGAAATACTTAACTATACCAATTTATAATCAATTTAAATATTTACTATATATATATATATATATATATATATAAAACTACTTATATAAAAGTACTTATATAAAAAATTATAATTTATTAAAAAAATTCCAAATCGTTTGTTCGGCCTAATGGGCCGAACAGAGATGACTCTAATGGGCCAACAGAGAGTAGGCCGAACAGAGACTCTCTGTTCGGCCCATCATGGCCGAATAGAGACTCGACCTGGCTTGCCAGAGGGGGGCGGAGGGGACGACGAGGAGCGGAGGGAGGGATGGAGAAGGGCGGAGACAAGGCTACGAAGGCAGGGAGAAGGCCGTAGGGGAGGGAGGGGGGCGGAGGCGAGGGAGGGGAGGGAACCGGAGGCGGTGGGTTTAGGAAACCTACCGCCGCTGGTTGCTGCCGGCGCCGGAGAAGGAGCTATCGGTGCCGGGGAGGAAGCTGTCGGAGACGCCGCTCGGTGCCGGGAAAGAAGATCTCTGGGATGATGCTTGCTGGGGATGCCGCTTGGTGCCGGGGAAGGAGCAGGGAGAGGAGGAAGACGAGACGATCGAGCGATCGAGCGGTGGAGGGGTGCGCAAGTGTTTGGGAGGAGGGAGGGGGGGTGCAGCAAGGTGTAATTTAGGAATTTCAAATTTTAAGAGGGGTCCGGAGAGTATTTTTGGGAGTGTAAAGAGTAAAAAAAAAATTAATGGGAGGGATGCCTTGAGCAAATGGGGCTGTGCAAATAGAAATTCCCCTCCGCCACCCATCTCTCCCCTGCTAAAAAATTATAAATAAAAAAACTTTGTGAAATATTTCTCCACTCGCTTCCGCCACTTAAACGCTCTGCCCTTCGCTTGACCCAAAATTGGAGAGCGCCTTGAGTGCCGTCCTCCGCCATTAATTCCCTCTTTAATTCTTTTCCCATCCATCCCTTCCTCTCGCCTTGAAATGATCCCAAAGGAGCGACCTTTCACGAGATCTGGGGCATTGTGGCGGTGACGGTTGACGATGCACGGCAAGAGGCCGAACGGAAGCCGGCCGGCGTCGTCGCCGGGGCGGCACGACTAGAAGGGATGGGGCGCACCGCCATCGCCGGGGGTGGAGCGGGTGTTGTACACGGCGCTGGCCGCGCTTCTCCGACGGAGGGGGATCCTTCTGCTGGCGCCTCTGCTGTACGTGTCGGCCGTGCTGATGTTTATGGGAAGATGGAATCTTGATGCCGTGTCGGTGCGCGTCGGGGTGGCGGTGCTCCGCCGCTGGCCACCTCCGAGGGCGGTGTACAGGAGCCCTGAGGTGTTCGAGATGCTATGGTCCTTCATGCAGGCCGATGTCAATCATTCTAATGCGGTAGGAGGGGAAAGACTTTTCCTTCTTGTCTGCTTTCTTGCTGATCTTATCTTATTTATGGCAATGTAGATAACAAATTGTAGTCTTTGTTCTTGTCTTCTTGAGTAATCCTTTTCTTTTTTTATTAATATGTGACTGGTAGTTAGATTCCTAGGGGCCAGCACTGAACTAATAGGAAAGAAATATGGTTGTAGAATCTTTTAGAATGTTGATAAAAAGATGAGATTTTTACCAAAGATTTTGTGGTTGTAGTTGCTTGGAGAGGTTGATAAATCCATTCTGAAGGCTTTCTCTTCTTTCTTGTTTCAGATTTCACAGAATTTCTTTGAAGAAAGTAGAAATGAGAAAAGGAGTAAAAGGAAAAAATTCAAAAGTTGCTAATGGCCCAAAGGGGAAAAAAAAAAGGAAGCCAGGTTTTCTAAACGTAAAAATAATAAAGACTTTCTTCTGATTAATGCCAAGTTCCTATGGCTGTTAAAATTCTTGGCAACCCTTATAATTGAAATGTAAACAAAGGGGAGCTCTATGACTGGATGTTGGAGTGAAATGAAGATTAAAAATCTACCGTTAGAAGATGGAGCTTATGTTTCCAATCTGTTGATCTCACCATTATTATAGTAATTATGCCCCACTATATCTTTACAACATTCCGTCCAAGACAACCTTAACTGAGGAGCTTTAACTTGAATCAAGCGTCAAATCAGCGCAGAAGAAATCTCAAACTTCTCTATCAAGAATTGATTATTGAAGGTGAGTCACCAAGGCTAACCCTCTATTTGGTTGAAGTTGACTAACCTATAAGGCCAAACACTTATATGAATAGAAAACAAAAGGGGATCATCCAACTTATACTGTTGAAATAATGCTAGAACGGTGCATGGGACAGAATGCATGCTACATGAGCCTCTCAGACAGTATCAAGACTTGAATCCTTGCCTTCGAGCATTGCCTGATCATTCTTAATATTTTTCTTAACATGATTACCTCCTAACAAGAAGCTCACTGTTGAGAACTAACCCTTGTGAAAGACTGCCTCAGAAAGATGGAAGTGTTTGGGAAATTGTTAGATAAACAAAATTTTATGTAGAGAAATGTATGCATAGGGTTGAGGAAAATATATTCTTTTTATTGGTTAATGGGACTGAGGAGGCTTTAGCTATAAATAACGGTGGCATGACATCGTAATGTATGGGTAGCATTTTGTGTATGAAATACGATGGAAATAACTAGTTTGGTTGGTCACCATATGAATGGAGAAAGCAGAATCATTCCAACTTTATAAGAGAAAGGAGATTATATGCTTGCATTAGTTATTTTGGAACTAAATGAAACTAATGAAAGGAGCAATGGAATAATGATCAAGAAACATGATAGAAAAGAATTGTTTTAAACAATTTTCTTCTTCCAGCATAATGTGAAGAGGAAGTAGATAACCTGTAAATGTCTCTTTATTACTTTGGAGAGACTTATACTAAGGTGTTAAGATAGTTCATTTGATGTATGGAGCAATGTTATTGGAACACAAGTCTTTAATGCCTTTCTAATTTTTTTAGCAACATACCCTACATCAATCCTCATTTTTGAATATCTTGGCTCTTGTATGCCTCTAATTATCATGGTAAAAAGTAAAATCTTTGTAAGATAATATCCATACAGTTCAAAGTCCATTTTTACGAGATTTGTCATAAAAGGAGATAGCTGCCTCTTTAAGGGACAAAATATATATTATGATTATGATCGATTGCAACTATGTAGCTTATATAATCAATATTTTTGATGTAGTAATTTTGCTAAATGACAGCCTAGCAGATGGGGGGAAAATGTGGTTATGTTAAAGAGTAGTATCAAGATACAACCACTTACTTTGGTATCATTTGTTTTTTTCTCTTCCGCCAATACTTGAAGATCTTAAAGCTCCGAGTAAGCCTTTTTTTTTCTAGAAGAGAACCTGTACTTCAGACTTCTCCTGTTTAATGACCTAAACAAATTGGCACTTAAATTTATGTCACATCATTTTTTTTAATAGTATCTTGGCTGTTAAATCCAAGCTCCATGTTTACAAATCATGATCATGGGCATCAGTATTTTCTCATTTCTCACAAATTTTGGACCTCCATGCTTAAATTGTCTTTAGATAATATGTGAAAGAATCTGGATTGAGTTTTCTCTATGGTTTTAGGTTTAGGCCAGGGTCAAGAAGCTATTTTCATCATCCAATGTGCAGACTACATTGGTCATTTGGAGGAGCAGGAAATGAAACACTTGTCTCCTCCACTCCTGAATCAGTAATATTTATAGTTGTTGACTCTTCACTTATTTCTTTCAGCGCCTTCCTCAAAATCAGGAGTCCTCTTTTTACACCCTGAATTTGAGTGGCTCTAATCTTGTAAGGGAGCTCTTGATTGTCATTGCTTTACATATCAATGTGCTGCACTCTTCCAACTTGATGATATTATGCTAATATTGTGAAATTTTAGAGAAATTGCCTTACATATGTAATCTTAAACTGCATCTACATTTGCTGGAATTTTGGTGGATTTTTCACTATCTTTTAGTGATAGTGCTATGAGAGGCTTAATTAACATTGTACTTCTGTATGCCCATCGACTTAAAACAGATGTATAATATGAGATGTATTATTATTTTAGTTATATTTTCTAATGAATATAATTTATTATTATATTTAAAGATGGTGGGTTTGGCATGATGGTAAGGATGCTCCATTTTGGCTTTGAGGTCACTAGTTTGAAATACGAAAATAACCTATCCGCATACGGGGGTACATATGATCCTCTTTGGATCCCGCAATAGCGGGATCCTTGTACACTAGGTCACCCTTTTATTGTATTTAGACATGCAAATTTTAAACATAATTTTGTGGTCAAGTTTATTAATTACCACTATTATGTTCTGTTCCATTCTGTTTGTATATGCTATTGATTTCATTTCAGACAGCTTTTTCTTTTTTCTCCTCATGTGTTTGTCGTACTAAAGAGAGAATTTTCTAGTTTGTCTTTTTGTTTCTTCACTATTGTTTTGATTCGTCATATGATTGAAAATCTGTCATGTGAATATGTTCAGTTGATGACAGCTTGGCATCAAAAACCAAGCCAGAGATGGAAGCCATGTGTCAACAAGAGATTATCTCATGCAGGTTTGAGTTGCAAATTTGGTATTTGGATTTTGTGTACCAAAGTTTAGCACAAAATGATGTTCCTTTGAGAAACTTTTAAGAACAATATGTTTTTTCTCTTGATAAGCATTAAACTATCAAATTTAATATTTAAGATACTGCATATTAATTGAAATGACCGATAAGAAGCTTATTTTGCTTCACATTCTCAGAATTGCCACCTTCAAATGGTTACTTCATAATTGAAGCAAATGGTGGGCTAAACTAGCAACATCTATCAGTAAGTTCCAGTATGAAAAAATTATCTGCCACTTTCTTTTTAGAACTTACTAATAATTAGCAGGCATTTTTTAGACACTACTATCATTGAAAGGTATTTATATATTATAGTTATGTTCTTTAAGAAGCTTTAGATCCTCAAAAGGGTAAAAACCTTTTGGAAACAATGCGTTATGTTACTCACCATGTGGATTATTTGTTCTTTTGTAAAAGGTTTGGAACGCCGAGTGTTATATATGACATTACTCGACAAAAAATGCTCCTGAAACATAGTCTACTAACACTCCTGCCAAAACTCTATAGGTGCTTATTAGTAAGCAGTAGCCAACATATCACAGTCGGCACAGTTCATTTCAATGTATTATATCTGTCTGTGATGTGCTAGCTACTGGTTGGCTTAGGTCGTCTATTGCATCCTTATCTATGTTTCAATAGAGTTGACCTTTTGCGGTATTTCAATTTAATTAGCATTGTAAATTAGCTCACCATAGAGAACCTATTCATTCCTTCCAAGTTCCAACAAAATCGTTACATCTACCTTATGATTATATATGCTTAACATGCTGTATTCTTAGCCTTGAAGGATATTAGAGAGATCATATCATGCTAAGCTTGCAAATTTCACTTCGGTGTTTTCTGATCTCTCTCTCTCTCTCACCCACACATGCTTGCACATGCATGCACACAAGCTTGTGCGCATGTGCACAAGCATGCAGGTGCACACACACATTCTTAAACACATTTTAGTCACATCGATGTCCTCATATTTGGCATGCTGAGTTCCTTAGGATATCAATTAAACATTTTTATTTTTGTGGCAATATAAACCTTTATTTTTCATGTTTTCTGTTGCAAGTTATCTGACACTAGCTTGTTCTTTGAGACAGATATGTGATGCTGTTGCTGTGGCAGGTTTACCGAATGCCATGCTTGTCATCCCAACATTTCATTTGAACAGTGTTTGGCGTGATTCCAGGTTAATATGTAATTCAGTTCACATCTTTGTAGTTGATTCATCTCTTGCTATTTTGGGATGGCTGGTAGCTGGGGCCATTGTTTTATTTTTCTTCTTTCTATTGTATTCTTGATCTGGATTTGCAACCCCCCCCCCCCCCCCCAAAAAAAAACTGGTTTTTTTTCCTTCTCTTATTGGGACATTGCTTTTTGGTTTTGTTGTATTTTGTTTTCTTTGTGATCTCTCCATATTTATTCACCTTATTTTGACGATTTTTACCTTTTCTTCTATAACATGTTACAGTAACTGCTCAAAACTCAACTCAACTCAACTCATCTAAGCTTTTTTCCAACTACACAGGGTTGGCATTACAATAACTGCTATAATTGTTAATTACTATTATTTAATAACATTGTACATCCTTGAGCAATGTGATTCTTTGTATTGTGTAAGAATAATTGGGGGGCTTGCTAATTGCCTAATTCCTTTAAATTTATTTTCAAGTTTTGGAATTTTTGGCCACTAGCAATTCCCTGCTTATTGTTGTATTCTTCATGTTACATATGTCTGTACATATCTCACTTAATTTTCCTTTCAAGGTCTCATACAACACATTACGATGTGGTTGCTGCTTCGATCTATGCAAAAATTTTGATCAATTTCTCTCTCTCTCTTGAAGTTTCGATGTTGCAATTTCATTGTCGCTTGTGTTTTTGAGTTACTAGTGCTTTTACATTTTCTTTTTAACGTTCGAACATATCACTATCAACCATTTTTTTATTTGTATTTGTATGTACTCCTTTGTTTTAGCTGCAAGTTGTTTTGGAAGACTAACATTGTCTTTTTTATTCTAATACTTTCAGCAAGTTTAGGGAAATCTTTGATGAATAGTACTTCATTGAGAAACTTAAGAATCATGTAAGAGTGGTCAGAGAACCGCCAAAAGATATACTAAAGCACTTTGACTATAATATAAGTAATATTGTGAACATGAGAACTAAGGCCTTATCATCAAAACAGTATTATTTGCAGAAGGTCCTTCCCAAATTATTAGAACTGGGGTATGCAAGCTCTCTCTCTCTAGTTTGTTCATCTAGTTTATCTTTATGATCTTTGCCTGGTTCTGTTTATGCCAGCATTGGATATCTTTCATAATCATTTTTTATTGATTTTGTAGAGTAATTTTCCATCTAACTATCAAAATCCACTAGATGTTATATGACATGTTATGCATGCAAAGGCAGTGAAATAGTATCATAAAATGTTTCTGAGCTCCACATTCTCATGTTAGATCCAACTTTGGCAGTAAGCTGCTTATACAGCTTGACTTTTATTAATTTGGCGAATTTTTGTGGATAACTAGAGAACAAGTAATTACAGATAGATCAAAACCTGAACAATCAAAACCTAAGTTGAATTAGAACATAAACGATGAAGACTTGATATAGTTTTTGGAAGTTTTTGGGTGTGATTGTTAGCAGGCAAACTAGAAAAAAATAATTTAACGAGAAAAGACTAACTTTATGCGAAGATTCTCATTTAAAACCTGAATGTGATGTGGTCAAGTAAGATAGTGATAATAATATTATTTCTCAGTGTGGGAACCTGGCTTACAGCTTCGATGATGCAATGGAAAAAATATTTCCTTTATTTTATGACATTTGCTTATATTCTGCACTTGAAAGCCGTCACCTTGTATTTTTGGGGATAAGTTGTCCAAGGAATATACTTGAAACACCTGAGACCACTGGTTATATGAAATGGCATGATGATGCCCAGTTTTGTAAGCCAAGCCTTCTTCTGAGTGGGTCTCTGGCATGTTCAGGATTCAGTTGGTCTTATGAATGCGTACCATCTCATCCTGATTATTAGTAAAGCTTAAGCTGTTAGTTTTTCATTCTATTAAATGAAAAAGTTCGATTGGATTAGTTGGAAGTGTGGGGAACTTGTTTCTTAGTAGGCAGAATATGTCTTTCAGGAGTTATCTCCTTGTCTCCAGCATGCCCTTCTAAGGAAACATGTTTCGTACATATTTTAAGCCATGCTTCCTCAAGTTGCAAAATTGAATACTTGATATTCAGAATATATATATCTGAATAGCATACTCTTAGAAGGCTTCTGACAAAGTTAAAAATATATTGGGATGTCAAAACCTATAATTCTTATGATTGAGTTTTATTTTTAAGTTAATTTGAGATTTATATTTCACTAAAAGTAAAAAAGTTCTATCAACATTCCTTTTTAATAAATAAAACAAGACACTTGTTATTCTTGCAATACTAAGTATGTGGATATATGTAAATATATTTGAAAACAAAAATGATCACAACAAGTTTCATGTATTAACCAAATGGGAGTGGTTTTGTTTTTTGGTTTTTCATTTTGCGTTGAACCTTGTTCCCGTTGCCTCTTTTTTCTAATTTTTTTTTTTTGGAATAATTTTGGTACTTCCACTGTGTTTCTTTATTTGAAGCTTTCTCCTATGTCTATCTGATGACAAGTTGGCTTGAAAACTGGAATATTGGCTATTATATATTCTATAGGGAGTTTAGAAGGGAGAGTTTGAAGGCTTTGAGGGGGAAAAAAGAATGAAAAAAGGTACCATAATCCATATTTTGTATGAATTGGTTGAACTTGATTCGGTGCGAATAGGGATTGAAAGAGCCATTATATGATGACCATATTTAAAATTGATGAAGTATGTAGACCTTGTTTTTGTGTGTTAATCAGTGGCATTGCCTTGGGTCATATTTCTTCTTGAAGCCCCTCTTTTATTATCTTTTCAACCGTCACAATCAAAGCCAGAAGGTTCTGTCACCAGGTGGCAGGGTATGGGTTAATGTTCATTGGCTCTTGTGATATCACTACCTTCAAGGCTGAAATGCTCTAACATTGATGTCACTTGGACCAAATGAAGGGAAATGCTCCCGAGCAGCTCGAGTTGGCATCACTTTCATTGAACTTGTATTCAATTAAAATTGCCTTCTTTTAGACATGTAATCATCTCAAAGTGATTATTTGTTTTAGGCAGAAAAATAACCCTGCATAAGAACTGATTTTATGTATTTCTCTATGGTAGAGCAAAATTTGCCTTCTAAAAAAAATCATTTTAGAGATCAGAGTGATCCACAGCGTGCTTTAAAGTTGTGTTGAAGCCCAACAACACACGTCGTATACTAGAACTCATGACAATAGAAGTTAAACTAATGGCCTTCGTGAGTTTCATTCATTGTAGAACCACCAACTACCCTACAGTCGGAAGGAACTTGCCAGAGGTTAGATAGGAAACGTAATTAGTAGGGTGAAAGGAAAGGATGATGGAGAAGCAATGGACGTTCGATCGACGCATGAAAAACAAAGGTAGCATATCATTTCCCACTCCCAGAAATTAATGCTGGGGCCGGGGTTGTTGTCACGATAGCATGCATCGTAGTGGACTCTGTACCACGCTCCATGTTTCCATAGTAAAAGAGCAGCGACCAGACGTGGAAATTAAGAAAGCAAAAAGGAAAACACCGCACCGCTGCAAATATAAAGGAAAAATGTTCATGCCTTTGACCAAGCAGACTGACTCTTTGGCCTAGCCTTCGTGGATCGTTGCCATCAGATCACCCGCTAGCTCCGTGCAGAAGATCTTGACAGTCGATTGGGTCGATTGCTTTTCCTTTGGTCGATAGTCAACAAAGTTAAAATTCCACTAGATAGATAGATCTAAAAGATTTTATGCGAGGGCAAAGAGCCCAACCCCTTTCCAACGAACTCAAAATAGCAGAGGGCCATGCATGACATGCCCCTTCCATGAAAAAGCCTACTATTACATTCATAATGGACCCTCCTCTATCATGGAGTGGCTAATGGACACCATTGTTTAGGCACCATGGAATTGCAGGCACACTGGCATGCACCTAGTCAAGCATAGCACTGAAGGCTATGGCCTTATGGAAACAAAAGAACCAGTTTTCTTCTTCTTCTTTTGGAAAAAAAAAAAAACACACACACACACACATAGATATGTGTCTAATACTTTCAAAAAGAATATTTGTGTTTAGCTATTTAGCCTCAGGTGTTGGACTATATAGATTCCTTCACAGTAAGCTTTCTTATGTATTTATCATTCGGTTTCTTTCTTGCTTTTTTTTTTTATCGCAACAAGCTTTCTAACATCATCCAGTACTTGTATTTCATGTTAGAAGATATAACTGACAGGTTATGGGAAGAATAAACTACCATGAATACCTCCATATTGCATTAGGCGCAAATGACACTATGGTCTCTAAAAACAAACCAAAGAAGACAAAAAAAGAGCAGCTCTAGATCATAAAGAGGAGCACACGCTCTGGCCAGAAACTTCAAGGCACGGGTATAAAACTATAAAGGAAAAAGAGCCCCCAAGAAAGCCCAAAGTACACAGACAGACACCAAAAAAGCCCAAAGATCAAGGCACAGAGAGAGAGAGACCTGGGCGAGGTCTACGATGAACTGGAGGAACCTTGGGTGGAAGCCGGCTTGTTGCTTGAGCCTGGAGGCGATTGGCTTGCTGAGGGTTCTCAGTGCGAGCGATCCCAGCTTCACCGCGGGCAGCACCATCCCCCTATCTCTCGCCACCTAGCAGAGGATTTTGTTGCTGCTTTCGCGAAGGGAAAACAAGGTCAGTGGGATCGCAACGTCAAGGCGAGACATGGTCCTCCCTTGTAACGGTACTGGAGGGTCCGTTAACTTGGCGTATAACGGAATCTTGATAACGGCCTACGCTATTTCTAATCCCTTTAGGAAAATTACCTGCCCTCGGGACAACTAATCCAGGCCGTCAACCCGTTTGATCGATCCAATTTTCAAAGGCACGATGGTGATGCGCTTGGCGAGAAAGAGCCCCACTCAATAGGTCTCCGAGAGCACCGCGGCCACCTAGCTCTGGAACCGGAGGTCATCTTGAAGTCTTGCGCGATCTACGGACGAGACGCTGGTTTCCGACTTCCCGCAGTTCCACCATCCCGGCCAGATCGGTGCGGCTTCTTCACCCCGCCCATGCTATTTTTTTATTATTTTTTTTATTTTTACTGCATTAATTATAACAAATCTTATCTTTATTAGATAGAATGTTAAATAAATTTGAGTTTTAAATCATTGAATCCATGATAGGCCCGTTCAAGGGTTTTGGCTGCGGGTTTGTTGGTGAAGGAGATGTTCAAGCCGCAGAAGAAAAGATGGACCCGCTAGTCTCTCTGGCCGAGGGTCGGGGATGGGCTGGATGGCGCTTCCGCGTTAGTGAACACCAGGAGTGCGCCACCACCGCCGCAGGCTTTGCTGAGAGAGAATGAGGCGGGAGGTGCCGAAGACGTGGAGCAGAGGTCCAGGGAGGCATTGCTGGACGAGTCCGTGCTTTAGAGTAAGGAAAAGGAGTCTCTTGTTTAGAGGATAATGGAGCTTGAGAAGGAGGTTAGTAGTACCACCAATGCTTTCTCGTTGATTTTTTACCGGTTCCTCTGTTTTTATTCTCTAATTTAGCTCCATAGGTGATGTATTGCAGTTTATCCATAGCCTCGGTTATATCAATATTTTGTTTTGAAGAATTGTAGTTGTCAACTTAAGAATGTTCAATTACTTGGATGAAATTAAAAATATTTGAATGAAAATTTAAGTTTTTATGGGTTCTTTTTAGTTTTATGTAACATTTTTAGTAAATTTACGACTCAAAACTGAGTAGGATGGAGGAAAAAGATTCATGTAGTTGATCATAATTAGTTTGGAATTAAGGCTTTATTATTATTATCATCGTTTTAAATTTATATTTAATTATTTATTGTTAGGTTTTAGCTATAAAAGAATAATTAGAGGCTTGACTTGAATTGCAAATTCAACCCGAACTAGTTTTAACTTGAAACCAAACATTTTGGATTAGGTCTAGGCCATACTTGACCTCGACCCAACACATGATCAGACGGACCAAAAATCTTTTTCATGGACCCAACTTTAACCCAACCTTACTAGCTAATGAGTTGGGTTTGGGCTCAACACCATGACCCAAATATGAAATACATGGGAAAGAAAAAGAAAAAAACAGAACTATTCTTGGATTTCTCCCATAATTTTGGTAATGAGCACAGTGATAACTCTCCAGGAATTTATAGAAGGAAAATAAAGATAAAAAGTTCTCTCATACAGGGATAACTTTTTGATGTTATCTTTGAAACTTTAGGAGTCAATTTTAGCCAACCCCTGTCTTTTTAGGGTTTTGGGATGGAACATCTTTTGGATATATTATTTGACCATATTTTGGCATGAAGATGTGTAGATAGGATTAGGTTTATCAATGTTATACTTTGCTTTCATTGCTCATGTAAGTTAATTGAAGGGCTAGGTTTAGTTTGATTAAATCGATTATTTAGATTATGGTTAAATATTTGTCAAGGTTCTATGTGACTGTACAAATAGGTTTGCTTTGGAAATTATATATAGTTTGCACTAAGTTAATGAGGCTGACTCCAACTCTAAGGAGGCATATTTAAAGTGAGATTTGAGAAGTCTGAAGGGGCATAGAAATAATCATGGGAATGGATAGGAAGTGGAGATGTTGCTGTCATGATTTTCAAAACCCATGTCATATTGAAAATCTTATACACACCAAAAACTCACCAGATATTTTTTCATTAAGACACAAGATGCGAAGACATAGACCAATCTTATTCCTACGGAATGAAATTCGAAAGAATGCTATTAAAAAAAGTCAAAAAATATGATAATGTTTTCTAATCTTATTACTATGGAACCAAATTCGAAAGAAAGTTGATTTCTGAACCCAAATTGAACCAAGTGAAGGAGTGATGGATTGGGTTGCATAGTTTGAGTTTGAGATTTATTTTCTTTCAGCAACAAGTCACTTTAGACTATATTTATAAATTATAAGGGCAAGGGCCTTTAAGGAGAGTAGTGAAAATTTTACTTCATTCTTCCTTATCATTGAATTTAATGCCATTAAGAGGTGAGGCGCATATCTATTTGGAATTTCTTTCTTTCTTTATAGATATTGCAAAGCAAGGGAAAATGTACAATAAATCAAGAAAATAAAAAAAATGCACGACATAATTCTGAGTGTGTTATAATCCATAGTTAATCTAGACTGATTACATGGGCACCTTTTTTATTATGATGCTGCAAACCTTTTCTATTTTATTCCTTTTATTGCTAAAATATGTGAAGATCAACATTATATTGAATGTGATTGCTTATATTTTTTCTTTGTATGTCAATCATTGCGAACTGCCTTCTGTGGTTTGACATGATGCATCATGTCTATTTGTTCTGGCTACACATTTATGTTTTTGTGTCTGATTTCTTGGTTCTCCAATATCATTGCAATATGCTTGCCTAGAAGTATTTCCATTGTCATGTCTAATTGCTTGCATCTACATCCGGAAGCTGTTTAGTTCATTCAGGAGCTGCTTCGTCGTTCTTGATGTTCCTTTCTTATGCTTCTGAGCTCTTCATCCATTGAAGACAACTTTTTAATCATTGTGACTTTGTTTTTATGATCTGTAGTTGGACTATAATTTTTATTAGCATTTATACTTGATTTTGATTCCTTCCATTTTGTTTATGTTTGGTGTAATAATTTTGTTAACCCTATTTTTTTATTAACAGCTTCATGAATACCAATATAATATGGGACTTTTGCTAATTGAAAAAAGGAACGGACTTCTAAATATGAAGAAATCAGACAAGGATTTGCAGAAGCAGAGGAGATTCTAAAGCGGAACAGGTGCGCACGTGATAGCTATATCGAAATATGAAAAGCAAAAGGAAAACTTGCAGAAGGCCTTGGGGTTGAGAAGCAGCGTGTTGCAGATGTATGTTAATAATAGTTATTATTATTATTATTTTTACTGATTTATTATTGGTCTCTAGAGTTATAAAGTCAATTATTTAGCCATAATTAATCAAAGTATATCCTAGCTCCATCCCTGCATTATTGTGTATTTAGAATATCATGGTATTATATTTTCAATTTTACAGTCATAACTGTTGTCATCTTCTATGGCATGTCTCCTTTCTTTGCTTAATCGCATGGTTAATTGTCTCTACTCTAGAAACATATCGAATAATGTTTCTTAGCCTTATACACTTCCGAAGGTCAACTTGTTTTAAAGAAAGATTTTTGAAATTTTCACTGAACTTTTTGTTGAATGTCCTCACTTCTCTGTATTGATTGTTCAAACTAGTCTTGTTGTAGAAATTTTTAACTGTTTAAGTTTTAGGGGACTACCATGAGAAAAGGGTTATAGGAACAAATAAAAATAGTGAAAGAAGTGCCTCTTCTGATATGTCCATTGATAATGTTTATCATTATGTATCAAACATAGAAACTTCTAAAATAAACGAATGCTTGTGACTAATCTGAAGATGCTTGTTAAAAAGTTATTTTGGTAGGTAAGTCTCCATTGAGAATTAAGACTGCTGCTGCATAGAATTATTAAATTTTTTAATGTAGTTTAGGAAAAAATTCAACAAATTATGGGTTCAGAATCTCCATACATAATTTTTGTCTTGAAATGCTTGATGTAATATTTTGAGTCTTCCTTTGAATTAAACTAGCTCATATATGGAATGCAGCCTATCAGAGTCCTTTGGTTTAGATATCTATATTTTGCAGTGTGTCTAGATGCTATATAAGGTTATCTGTCATGGTTCATGAGTTCCTTGATTTTGGTACTCTGCATTCTCCTAGAGAAAGCAGAATTTTGCAATTTGAGTGTGAAATTGTAGATTATTGCTTGAATAACATTATTGGTGGCACCATTTCTTTGCTAATCATTTGATTCTTTGGTGTGGTGGTCAATGGATAAAGAAGCTTTCCTGGAGTACATGGGTGGACTAATGGCGGTGTCCAGGTCCATGGCTGTGAAGGCTAGTTGTTTCATAGAAACTTTGTACCTCATAAACTTCCATAGCAATTATTATTTAAGTGACTCAATGAATTGCCTGTGTTGAGATTTGTGGAACCCTTAGGAGAGTCATGTCCTATTTGATTTGCCTTATTCACGCACTAAATGTGGTGACGTCTCTTGCAAAATGGTTCCCATGCAAGTTTGGAGCTACATAAGTAAAACCATTTTGGCCTAACCTTTTGAAGCCTGTGTTGCGCATACATTCTTTTATTTATAACATATACACAGGAAAGGATATGCCTATTCACATGCATGAGTTAGAGTTGAGATGAACTTTAGGATAGTGCTAGAACTCAAATGTCATTAGCGAAGTGTTGTTGATTTTTCAATCAAGGTCAAATAATGATGTAAGAGTTGTATGATTGAAGACTGTATATAACCTGAAAATCATGGAAATGATCAAACCCAAGGGGCTTATTATTGCCATTGTAGTTGTTATTATTATTATTATTATTATTACTATTACGATGACTACTACAGCCATCACTACCACCACAATTACCTTATGAAGATGAATGCTTGGAGGGACCTTGATGTGCCCAAGGCTATCTGCTGGTTTAGGCTATACGAGTCTTTATTTTAAATTTGATTTTAAACTTTTTACAGTTTTGAATTTCATAATAGCTGCAACTTCTTGTGCCAAAACCTGTATGTTGGGAGTTCAGCTAATTATATATGGTTTTTAGTGCCTTCATGGACGTACCAATTGAATGTATTAAGTGCATCCAATGAACTGATTTAGACCCAGTTATCTTGGCTTCGAGGGATGCTTATGACATTAAATTTGCAATATGATTTTTCATATTTCTTTTGTTGTAAATTCTGCTTAATGATCAGGGTCGATTTAGTTATCGATTGTTTAGGTCAAATGTATTCAGGGATTGTGCAAATATGGCTTACATATTTCATGGTGTGGCTGTCCTAGAGAGATTGAGGATGAAATACTGAATGCTTTTGCTATGCCTTTGCTCCTTTTCATTCCATCTTCTTTTCCTATTTTCTACTTTTGAGGCTTAAATATTTGACTTTCAAGTGCATCAACATGTTTACAATTAAGAATATCTGCATTGAAACATGGATCAATATCAGATTTTAGAGCTTATTTGCATTCATGCATTTGCTTGTGGACTCGGTCTTCCACGGAGATTTTACTTTAGGTGTTGATGAAGAGAAGATTATAGCAATAACAATAATGATGACAACGATAAAGTCTTAATCTCAAACTAGTTGGTGTAGGCTATAACAATCTTTTTTTTCATTCTGTTTAGTTTAGAGCCATACTTTTTGTCAGATGTAAATATAGCAAGTCTTTCTTTATTACTTTCTCCTATGTAATTTTTTGGTCTATCTTTATCCCTTTTTTCTTTCTACATATATTGAAGAGAGGATTGTGATGAGTTAAGAAGATTCTTGATCCATAAATGTTCTTTGTGGCTTGAAGTTCTTCAAGGCATGATTAGAAAGAAGTGAAAGTCAGAGTGGAGCCTCTACTTAGTTATTATGTATTCCCTCATCTTGTTTTGGTTTGAATTTAATGTTGTATTATGTAGGATGCTTTCTAAAGTTTATTTAGTTGATGCATTCATGTATGCATACATACATTCACTTGTATGCATGGTATATCGTATTTGTATGTACTACCTTGTATCAGGCATACTATATGGAGAGCCTATATAGGGGGTGTACCAAGTCTCAATATGTTGAACCAATCTTATATTAGACGTATTAATACGATACCAAATTGGTATCGATTGGATCCGATATCGAGATTGTGAACCTTACATGTATGTATATGTATGTATCATATAATTATGCATGCACACACACATTTACATACACATACAAATATGTGCATGTGCGTGAGCACTATAGTACCAATTTACAAGAATAAATATGATATTCAAAATTGTTCTAACTATTATGGTATTAAATTTACGATTCATATTTTGAAACTTTAAGAGAGAATAATTAATCATAAGTTAAGATGTAATACAAAAATTTTATAGTCGATTTGGTTTTTTGTCATGAAGGTTGACTGTGTAAGCCATTCTTCTTTCTAGGAGGTCAATGAAGAAGTATAGCGAAAAGAGACAATATCTTCATATAATTTTTATTAATATAGAGAAGGTATATAATAAAGTCCTTAGAAAAGTTTTATGATGGGTGTTACAAAAGAAATGAACACCCATTAGATATAACGTAATAAAGAATGCGTACGATGGAACTGTTGCTAGTGTAAGCTTATCAGGCAATACTAATGAGTTTTTAATTGTTGTAGGTTTATATTAAGTATATGCTCTTAGTCTTTACCTTTTTACGTTAGTTATAGATAAGCTTATTAGGCATATTTAGGATGATATTTCATAATGCATGTTATTTATAGATGAGATAATAGTAGTAGATGAAAATAAGGTTGAAGTTAATCAAGAAGTACATTAGAATATAAAGGATTTTGGTTAAATAAGACAAAGAATATATGAAATATAATTTTAGTACTATAAGAAATAGAGATGAGGGTAGAGTAAAAATTAAGGATTATGGGGTTCTTAAAAGTAATCTTTTTGATATTTAAAATCAATATTCATAAGGATGGAGAGATTGAGGATGATGCTTTCTATAGGATTAAAATAAGATGGATAAAATAGAAGTGCAATTGGAATATTATGAGATTGTATAATACTTGTTAAGTTGAAGAAATAATTTTATAGATGGCCGTAAGATCGGTTATGCTTTATCGTACATAATGTTACGTGGTTAGAAAGTTACATTACAAGATGAATGTGGCTAAAACGAGAATGTTGAGATGAATGCATGATAATGCAAGAAAAAAATAGAATAAGAAATGAAGTTATTTAAAAAATGAAGGTAGCATCAATTTAGGACAAATTGAGAAAAGCAAGAGTTAATAGTTTGGAATTTGGATATTTGCAATGTTGATGTAACAATGCACTGGTATGAATGAGTGATTTGATATATGTAAAAAAAAAAAAGTAGAGATAAACTGAAAATTATATAGAAGGAAGTAA
The DNA here is from genome assembly GCA_900491605.1 of Calamus simplicifolius. Taxonomy (NCBI): domain Eukaryota; kingdom Viridiplantae; phylum Streptophyta; class Magnoliopsida; order Arecales; family Arecaceae; genus Calamus; species Calamus simplicifolius. The sequence goes on from UESW01003898.1 coordinate 1,743,488, forward strand.
TAAAAAAAATTTAATATCTTTGCGTCTTTAGAAATTTGACTCTAAACTGAGCAGAACGGAGAGAAAGGATTTATATGGCCGATCCCAACTAGTTTGAGTTTAAGACTTTGTGGTGGTGATTGTTGTCCAAACATACAAACATACATGTGCATAAGTGTGCAGAAACTATTTACATCTTTTAAGGAGCATTTAGTAGCATAAATTTTGATACTGGATTTTTTCTGTTATTATTGATTTTCATCTTTTTATCTTCTGTTTGGATGTATTATCTTCTATTATTTATGTCATCATATTTAATTCTTCCTTGATTTTTTTTTCATTCATTTTATCTGAATGGTGAGATATATGCAGCTTGAGAAAGCTTTGCGTGAGATGCGTGGTGAAATTGTGGAAGTTAAGTATACATCAGATAAGAAGTTGGCTGAAGCTCATGCTCTGGAGGCCAGTCTTGAAGAAAAATATTTTGAGATTGAAGGAAAGCTGCATTCTGCAGATGCCAAGCTTGCTGAGGCAAGTCGAAAGAGTTCAGAGATAGATAGAAAATTAGTTGATGTGGAGGCTCGTGAGCATAAACTTCACAAAGACTATCTGTCTTTAAATATCGAGTATGCCCCTCCCTCCTCTATCTCTCTCTCATTTGCATGTTCCATTTTTGATTATATATATATATATATATATGTTGCAGTTGCTATACTTTTTGATCACTTCTTTTTTTTTGTGATTTTAATTGCATTTTATGATATTCAGGCAAAAAACTTATAAGAAGATCTTGATGAGCAAAAAGAATATTTGAGAGAGTGGGAAAATAATCTGCAAGAGAGTCAAAAGAGGCTTCTTGAGGGCAACGTTCCATCAACGATAGAGAGGAAAGGGCAAATGAAACTGATAGAGTTCTTAAGAAGAAAGAAGAAGAGCTTAAAAAAGCATAAAAAATGATTGAGGTTGCTATGGATTCGCTAAAAGAGAAAGAAGATGACATTAGTAATAGACAAAAAGCTTTAGCTTCTAAAGAGAAGGTTGGCTTCTTTAAACTGGCTATGTTTTTTTCACTTGCTTCTTTTTGTTATTTTTTTGTACATTTTTGATTTTAGGAAGCAACTATTAAGATCGAGAATCTGGAGAAGAAGGAAAAGGAGTTGCTTGCAATAGAAGAAAAGCTGAATGCTAGAGAAAGAGTAAGTGTTTATCTTTAAAGGTCTAGAACTCCTAATAATTGAACTTTTTGATGACCTGACAGATGTTGGGTTATGTATCTTAGTTTGCATCGTATCAAATATTGGGATATGCATTTTTTATTATTATGGCTTAAGAAAGAGGTCAGTGAATAGGTATATGAGAAAACATAGAAGAAAACAATAAAGCAGGCTGGGAATTGTTGACATGTTTTGTATGAATCTGAAATCAGATGATTCAGAATAAGTTTTAGTACATTAGGTGAAAATTTTGGCTGTAAGATTTTACTAACTTTATTATATTTAGTGCAATATCCATCAAACCTTTTTAATTTCTTAGTGGCCTTTAAATCTTGAAATGCAGAGTAGGGAAGATAAAAGGTAAAAAAAGGGATAGATCTGGTCTAGTCTAGATCTCCTGGCTACTATTTTCTTTGAATTGCAGACTTTCCTTTGTCATGCATTTTGAGGATTTTCATCATTTGAATTTGTTTAATCTTGAGCCTTAAGTTTTTTTCCTTAACTCTGCCATTTTCTATGTAATTGTGATGTTCCTCTTTATTAGACTTGATAACCTGATGTTATCATTTGTCCTATTGAAGATGGAGATGCAAAATCTTCTTGATGATCACAATGAGGCTTTAAATTCCAAGAAACAGGAGTTTGAATTGGAATTGGAGAAGAGGAGAAAGTGCTTTGATGATGAAATCAAGGGCAAACTTGATGCTGTGGATAAGAAGAAAATTGAAATTGATTGTAAAGAGGAACAAATTCTTGAAAGAAATCAGGATGTGGAGAATAAGATGCAAATTTTGAAGCAGAAAGAGAAAGACCTTGATGCAAAATCAAAAGCTTTAAAGAATTGGGAGGAATCTATTAAAATTGATGAGAAGAAGTTGGAGGAATAAAAGCAACAGCTAGGTAGAGAGAAGCAGGATCTCATTAAGTCTATAAATGAACTAGAGAATTTGAAGGCAACGGTAGAAGAAGCAAAGCAACAGATGATCAAGGAGAAGAAAATTCTTAAAGTTACCAAAGAAGAGAGGGAACGCCATCTCCTATTGCTATCAAAATTGAAGCAAGAGATTGAGGATTGCAGAATAACCAAAGAGTCACTTCTCAAGGAAAGAGAGGATTTGAGAGAACTAAGTAAGAATTTCGAGAAAGATTGGGATGTATTAGATGAGAAGAAAGTTGAGTTGGAAGCAGAGGTAAAGAAAGTCAATGATGAAAGGGAAAAGTTTGAGAAATGGCGATGCATTGAGAAGGAAAGGTTAAATAATGAGGTACTTGCAGCAAAAGCTGATATTCAGAGGGAGTTAGAAGACCTTAGACTGAAGAAAGAAACTTTTGAGAGCGCAATGGAGCTTGAGAAGTCAAATGCTTCTGAGGAGCTTGAGAGAGGTCGTGCTGATATTGCTTGGGAGCTTGATCTTCGAAAGCATGAGCTTGAGATGGATATGCAGAAAAAACAGGAGGATATGGAGAAGCAGCTGTAGGAGAAAGAAAGCCAGTTTAATAGGTGGAGAGATCAAGAACTAAACCAAATTAATTCTGTAAAAAATCTAAATGAGTATAAACTTTGGAAGTTGAAGGTGGAACAAGATCAGTTAGAGAGGGAAAAAGAAGAGCTCTTCAAACATACAAAAAACTAGATTCTGACCAACTTGATATTCAAAAGATATTGACACTCTGCGTATGCTTAACAAGAATCTGAATGATCAAGGAGAACAATTTATCAAGGAACAAGAACGCTTCCTAGCTTTAGCTGAGCAGTGCAGGGTCTGCAAAAACTGTGGGATGACAGTGACTAATTTTGAGCTTCTCTGAGTGGAGACTGAGGATGTAGATTTTCAGTCACCAACTTTAGATTTGGAAAAGCATATGAAAGATAAGAATGCTGAAATACCTCCTCCAGGTATGGGCCTTCATTCTGGCACTTTTGATGCCCAGAGGGTGCAATCGGATAGTGGAGTCAGGGAAAATGAAGAATTAGAAAGATTAGTTAAAGCTGGTGATGATCCAGAGTTGTCTTTTGGAATAGCAGATAATTCTACTGATATCCAGTTGGAAGGTAAGAAAATCATTCCCTTTGTCAATAAACAGAATGAAAGGGAGGGATCTTCCAAGCCTCCTGAAAATGATTCTCTAAACATCCAAGAGGAAAGCCCAGGATATTTTGTTCCTACTGATATGGTGGTACCAAGTTGGAGACTGAAGAGACGGCTCATTTTCACATCTGACACATCAACTGGGGAGTTGGATGCAGAGGATAGTTCGCTTGGTGGGCGTCGAAAGAGGCATCAAATCTCAGCTCCTGGAACACAGACTTCTGGAGAGAAGCGCTATAATTTCAGGCGCTCTACAAGGTAAGCTGCATATCCATAGACAACTGTTATGCTGTTTCAAGATGTACTTATTATTATTATTTTTTTGGTAAGAATATTTTCATGATTTTAAGCCTTTTTTTAATTTTGGCTAGACTGATATGTGACAAATTTTGGCTAACGTGGACAGTGATGGTGACACCATGGTGGAGTTGAGCGGGCCGAGTGGGGAAGATAGAGTTGTTGTAGATTATGATGAAGATGCTGAGAAACATAATGTATGGAAGAAGCTGTGGACTTTCTTATGGCTTGAAGAAAGTTGATAGGATCATCTTCCATCACGCCATTATTTTCCTTATGTTCCTGAAGAAATACTATATAATCATCCGGAATAGCATTCTTCCTTTCTCTAGTGAATCGCCGCAAAGGCACTTGTTCTTGAGGTTGTTGAGTTTGTACCTCTGAGGGTTGAACAACAATTTCTTGTTGTTCTGGAATTGCAACTTGATCATTATCAAAAGTAATTATAGGAATAGGAACTAGCTGCTCTTCAATAAGAGTAGTAGGTTCCAATTCTTTCTCAAAGACAAAGTCTCTAACTTTATTTCTCCCTCCAAACTCAATATCCTCAAAGAACGTTGTAGTTCCCATCTCAAAAATTATCCTTGATTTGGGATCATAAAACTTGTAACCCCTGGATCACTCAGAATACCCAACAAAATAGCTACTCACTGTCCGAAGTCCAATTTCTTTTCATATGGCCTATAAGGCCTTGCCTCAGCTGGACATCCCCAAACATGAAAATGCGTTAGACTAGGCTTTCATCCTATCCAAAGCTCATAAGGTGTTTTGATAGCTGCTTTAGTTGGTACTCTATTTAGAATGTAGGTTGTTGTCTTTAATGCCTCTCCCCAGAGTGACTCTGGTAAGGTAGAATGACAAATCATACTCCTTACCATATCCTTAAGAGTCCTGTTTCGTCTTTCAGCTACACCATTCATGCTAGGTGACCCTGGCATGGTATACTGTGGAACGATTCCATACTCCTCTAGGTATCTGGCAAATGGTCCTGGACGTTGTTCACCTGATCCATCATATCTACCGTAATATTCACCACCACGGTCAGATCTGACTCATTTAATCCTTTTGCTGAGTTGAAGCTTACCTTCAGCTTTAAATGATTTGAACACGTCCAAAACTTGGGACTTTTCATGAATAAGAAATAGGCATGCATATCTTGAATAATCATCTATGAATGATACAAAATACTGTTGACCATTCTAAGAAGGTGTAGGAAATGGTCCATAAATGTTCATATGTATCAACTCTAAGACTTCCATAGTTCTATATGCACCTAATTTCTTTGTTTTGGTCTGTTTGCCCTTAATGCAATCAACACAGACATTGAAGTTTGTAAAATCAAGAGAATCCAAAATTTCATCTGACACAAGTCGTTCAACTCTATTTTTAGAGATGTGACCTAATCGCTTATGCCATAATGTTTCTAAATTTTCATTACAAATTTTACGCTTAGTACCTCTTGATTCCATATTCAGGGTTTCATTATAAGAAGCAAGAGTATCAAGCAAATATAGATTGTCATACACCATAAGAGAACAAGTTCCAATAATATTTGAATTTAACGAAAGACTAAACTGACTATTTCCAAATGAACAACAATATCCTAATTGTCCAAAGCTGGAATAGAAACCAAATTCCATCTAAATGATGGTACTAAAAAAGTGCCTTTCAAATCCAAATAATAACCAGAACTTAATAACAATCTAAAATGCCCAATTACCTCCACATCTACCGACTTGCCATCTCCCGTATAAATGCGTCTTTCAGCATCAATTGACCTTTGGTAGCTTAGGCAATCCTCCATTGAAACACTGATGTTAGTAGTAGTACCAGAATCTAACCACCAAGTGTTTCTAGGTACTAAAACTATATTCACTTCAGAACAGACCATATTAAGAAATGTACCTTTCTTTTCATGCCATGCATGAAATTTGGAACATTCCTTCTTAATGTGTCCAGACTTATTGCAGAAGAAATAACTGTATTTATCCTGATTTTGTTTCTTCTTTGCTGGACCTTTAATAGCCTTATTCTTTATTTTCTTGCCTTTATCCTTGCCCTTGAAGTTATTACCATTAAGGACCAGAATTGAGGTTAGCAGAAATATTAGCCACATTAGCTGTAAAATAAAAGCGATATATAAATAACATGCTCATGTAAATAATTAACACCAAATATCAATAAATTCAAATTAATGGTAAATCTCATCTCAAGATACCTAATATCAAGTTTTTGGACATTAATATTAACTGCTAGTGGTAGTCTTGTTGTAATGATCAAACACTAACAATAATGCATGTCAAATAATAAATCTATCTTTGGATCGACTTATTACTCACATGTAAATCCTTATAATCGTTACGTGTTTACCATCACAGATATGTGTAGTTTGGCTAGGCATTAACCTTCCTTTGGACCGATTAATACCCGCATGAAACATATACATACACAACATCCAACATCCTTCATGAACCATCTACATGATAGAGGTCACTTTGGTGATATCTTGTTTTAATTAGTTCAATTTTGAACGATGGATAAATTTATTAGGCATAAAAATACTATTAATTTGAATTTGATTGAACCTATTTTTTAAAAAAATAACGATATGTTATTTTGCGTTCCAACTCAATCTTTATAACATAAAAATAATTTATCCTAGTGGATAAAGCTCTACTTTAATCTTTATAACATAAAAATAATTTATCCTAGTGGAAAATTAAACAATACGGAAGAAGGTTACTCATGCTTATGAAATTAAAAATAATAATTTTTAATGAAAGCCAACATTCACCGGTCCAAAATTCATGCATTAATTATTTATAAATGTTATCCCTTCCTTGCATTAAATGCCATGCATTAAATAAGATTCTATGCATTAAATGCTCCCCTTTGTGTCTGGAGAGGCACGGTATCCCAATAAAATAAAATAAAAAAAATTCCTACCAGCCATTCCTTTCTGATCCTGTGTGAGGCGCTAAAAGCCCGAAAAGGTTCTGAGAGACCATAAAGCGGTTAATTACAATCTTAACCCTTCACACAACTTCAACGCAAGTTTGTTATTCCCATGATTTTCTCCAGATTTCCTTTATCCCATAGTTTGAGATATCCAACCACCATATTTTTGAAAAGATTTTCTAGATTTTTATCCAGATTCCCATTCGATTCTTCCCAACGAAAAGTAAAAATAAATTAGCACATCCATTTTATTCACACGAAACATGAAACTTGAAGGGTCTGCCTTATCCCAATGCCCCCATTTAATTCCCGAATTCACGCCATCGTTAACGCCTTGATGGAAGGAATCCCTCCAACGGGAAAATGGCATCATCTCCGCAGCCTTTTGTGGAAAACTTCACTCAGGCAATATATCCCAACGAGGATTTGATTTACAAAAAAAAAAAAAAACAAAAACGGCCAAATGGCCAGATTTTCAGCGGAATTCCAAGATTGCAACTCCATGCACCCCTTTTCTCTACTATTCCACAAAAATCATGGAACTCAAAGCCTAAGGGAAAACCTTTTTTTTTTTAATTGCATAATAGAACGCATTGCCGATAGATTTTTTTATTTAAAATTAAATATAAATTTAATTTTATCAAAAAAATTAACTTTATCTTATCAGATAAAAGTTATGTGATATGTCACTTAAAACAACCGCGTGAGACTTACGATGCAGCGAATATCTTTCGGTCTCGACATCAAAATTCATAATTATTTTGATGCACTATGACTTTTATTTAAAATCTAGATTTATAGATATTAAAAATATCATTGGCATCAAAATAAAATTTACTGTAAACTAATGAATGTTTGTCTTACGGTTGCTGAATAAAACCAAAGAAGTCATATGCACAAATACGAATATCAATGCATATAACCAAAAAAATTTCTGAATATGGCTCTGATATCAATTATTGGAATTAAATCCGAACCTTTGGTGAATCACCATAAAGCCCAAGAATCATTCGTGTTAAATCATCAAGAATCCATAAATATAAACGGAAGTATGCCTGAATCCATATTGCTTGATTGCTCTTCAGAGTCTTGCGGTTCGCTTTCCAAATCAACACATACTCCCACAGAGCCCTTTAGAATTTTCTCTAGGCTATTCTTTCTTATGATGGGATTTAGAGAAGAAGGTCATGATCGAGGGACCATAACTGCTATTTATAGATAATTTCATCATTATCTTTTGGTATTTCTATTTAGCCCATCATAGAAGTAGAAATAACCCTTTAGGTCCTAAATCACTGAAACCTTAACTGATCACTTTTAATTGGGCTTAACCTTATTTGACAGTCCTGTTGGTCCAGATAGCAACCCAAGAGGGGGGGTGAATTGGGTTTTTCAAAAATTAAACTCTTTTGAAAGATAACCCCCAGCGGAAATAAAAACTTAGATTCACAGGTTTAAAACTAAGCAACTATAAATAGAGAGTTGAAGATAGAGAGACAATCACGGCAAACACAAGAGATTTTATAGTGGTTTGGTGTACCTACACCTACGTCCACTCCCAAGTACCTCTTGGGTCCACACTATAATCAAACTGATTACAACAGAGTTATTTTGCAAGCTCACAACTCGAACTTGTTGTTTTCCCGGGTGCACAACGAACCCAGCTGGTTTTCAAGGCTCACCAGCACAAAACCTAAAATCACAAGCTAATGCTTGCACAAGGCTAACAGCCTCAACTGAATCAATCACCAGATTGACCCAGCAAACAGTATTTGATTTTACAAAAGCAAACTGCTCCTTCAATGAGCAAATATACAATAATGAAACAATAAATAGAGATTAGGAACCAAAGCCTGATTCGAAGATCTTGGTGGCTTCTTCCTTCTCTTCCTTTGAATGGATCTTCCTTTGAATATGCTCTTGAGACTCAGAAGATCAGAAAAACTAGGGCTTCTTCCTTCTCTTGAGATTTCTTCTAAATAGAACAACAAAGGCTTGGAATCTTTTTCTCTTCTTTTGGGGAATGAGTATGATCTTTCCTTACAGGTTTTTCCTCTTTTATTTTCTGATGGATCTCAAGGATTTTCTCTATTCTTTTCTTTTTGCCTCTTTCTTCTCTTTTGAGATTTCTTCTCGTGTTTTTTTGGGATGCAATCAACCCTCTTCTTATAGATCCGATTAATCCACAAATAGTGTGAAACTATCCATTAGAAGCAAGTGTAAAAAGGATTAGATTCATAAATAACAATAGCCGTTGGGATTAAAATAGATAAAGATAAAGTTTAGAGTCGTTCTGACAGTTTTGGAGCCGTGTCTGACATTCTGGAGTCGGCTCTAACTTTTCTGGAGTCGGTTCTAACTCGAAATTATTTAATCCACTCGATCTAGAGTCGTCTCTGACTTTTCTGGGGTCGACACAAAATTCTTCTGGAGTCGACTCTAGCAGTCTGGAGTCGACTCTAAGTCGTGGCCAGAAAATCCATCGTTCTGTTGTTTCTGATAGAGTCGGCTCTCACAGTCCCGGAGTCGACTCTAAGTCTGTGCCGTTTTCTGGAGTCAGCTCTGTGATTCCATGTGTCGACTCTAATGTCTGCAGTCTTACCTTGACATTAGATTCAAACCAGAACTTGATTTCCTTCTTAATTTTGATCATCAAATAGACTTATAATCTGAAAAACTTAATCAAAATCATTAGTAACATCAAATGTTATACTCAAATAGTTTTGTTAATCATCAAAATCCTCAAATGGGTCAACAAGTCCGCAACACATAATTATTTCATATATAAGCCCGATATTGGATTAAAAAATCATTAACTAATGAAGTAATTTGATTGTGCCTCTTTCGCCTAAATGCCACCTTAGGAAATAATGCACTCTTTCAGTCCCCTTCCTTAAGTCAACAAACCTTTTACCTCTGCTTTCAAATAATTTCTTCCTTCTCACATATATCAATTAAGGATCTCTTTAGAATCTTCTTCATTGTTTTCTTTGTTTGGATTAGGCCAACTAATTCTTCTTTCTTGTCCAGCAGCTCAACATCATATAAGAGCTTTTGTTTGTTTTATTTATTCCACTTTATTATATTTGCTAACCGTTTCTTTAAAACTACCCTTAATCTTCTGAGATTTTCTACCGATCTTATTTTTCCTTCATTTGAATTCTTCTCTAAGCGGGTGTTTGGTAGTAGATAATTTAGAAGTAATTTAAATTTGGTACATATTTTGAATAACAATCTATTCTGCAGATTACCACTCCAGTGGTAATTCAGATTACCTTAAGACAAGGTCGTTATTCATATTACCGGATATATTGTATATTAATTTTTTCTTTTGACAAAATTGCTCATGCCTCTTTATAAAAATAAAATTATTCCTTTCTCCAAACAAAATTATTCCTTTTTTTTCTCTTTTTTCTCCTATCTTGCCGTCGTTATCTCCTATCTCATATCTCCAAACAAAAATAAACAGTAGTATATTCATCCATAGAAAAGAAAAATATTGAATAGAAAAAAATAAAAAAAAAAAAAAAAAAAAAAAAAAAATATAGTTATAAGAAAACTATAATAAATAAAAAAATAATAAAAATTTTAATTACTATTTTTTAAATTTATAAAAAAAATAAATTAATTTTAATTTTAAAATAAAAAATTAATTAAATTAATTAAAAATTAAATTAATTAAAAAATATTTTTTAATTATTTGTCAATTAATTTTTAAATTTTATTTTTTAAATATTAAATTAAAATAATTAATTTAATAAAAATATTTTTTATTGTTTTAAATAATTTACTTTTTAAATTAATTTAATATTTAAAAAAAATTAAAAAATAATATATCAATTATTCTATTAATCTTAATTAATTTTATATAATAAAATATTAAAAAAATAAATTATTTTTAAAATATAATAAATAAATTATGATAATTGAAAGTTTAAGAAAAAAAAAATTGAATAAATATTTAAAGATTAAAAATATATTTTAATCTTAAAAAATAAATCTAGTATCTTCTACTTATATATAAATACTTTGATTTAGGGGTATTTTAAAATTTTTTAATAGATTTGATTTAGTATATGAATTTGATTTAGGGGTATTTTAAAAATTTTATGTTATATAATTGGTAATCTTTTTATCATACCAAATATAGTAATCAATATTATTGTAACATTATCTGTGTATACCAAACACAGTAATCAACATTACTGGCAATCCATCTAGTAGTGATCTATCTTGTAGGTAATCTACGCTATCATTCAGGATTGCTGGCAATACACTAAACGCAATCTAAGTGTAAGAAACAATGGAATCCAAGCTCTCTTTCTCAGTCCATAAGGCTTCAAATCTAAAGACTTTAGTCAACACTAAGATGCAATGTTAAGATTGCAATCAAGTGCAATAGGTATGTGAACAAAGTCAACATTAGTCAGAGCTTTCTAAATAGAAGCTGAGAAAAAAAATCAACTCACTCAAATAAGAAGAGGAAGCAATCAAAACAAGCAAGAGAAGACTTTTTTTTTCTACTATTTGATTAGGTAAAATCTCTGCCCTTAAGGTATGTGTCAATAAGGCTCAAAGACTATAAATAAAGTAAAAGCAAAACTATCTCGATTGCATTATAGGTTTTCCTTTATCAAGCTTCTGGTGACATTGAAGTCTTCTCCTTGCTAGCCTCGGTCTTTTTGGAAAGCACCCCTAAGGACAACCCCCTTTTATCTTTAGTAAGAATGGTTAGTTTCAGGATAAAGTAAGATAAAATATTTTTATTCCCATGCAATGATTGGCATACTCCCATAATATAATAGATAATGCTATAATAAAAAAAAGATGAATATACTGTTGTCTTAATAGTTGAGCAACATGAGTGGGACAACTCGTTACGGGAATGAAATCAGAGTGAGGAACGGGGGTAGCGAAAAAGAAAAGAAAAGGCTTAAGGAAGTAAGAGAAAAAGAGGTTATCGTCGAAGGAAAGCTTGTAACTAGTCCAAGTCAAGCCTTAGCAGGTAATTTACTTGATGATTGTTGTCCAATTACATTTTGCTCTCTTAGGGATTTCGAGTTTTTTTGACCTTCCAATGGCACCAAATCCATGCCATGCCTAGAGATTCTTAAGTAGCATGGAAGTTCAGTATGACACCAACTTTTCAACTTGAACTTGAGCTAGAAGTTAGGGAGGTTTGGTCAGGGTTGAGGGTAAACCTTATCCCATCCTTAAAATCCCAAAATCTTGTAATCATAGCCAAACTCAGATAGAGTTGGGCTTGGAGTTTTCTAAACCAGCCCTGCTCATTCCCATCTCAAAAGCTAAATTTGTATTAGCTCAAGTTAGATTATACTAAGTTAGATTGGATTGAATGGGAATCCTAAGATAGGTTTAGAAATAGTTTGATGCACAAGGAGTGTTAGATCTAATGAATGTCTCCCAACTTATCACCCAGTAAGTAAAGTAAAATATGTTGCGTTTTGGAAAAGAAAATATTTCTAAAGGATTATAAAATATAATTTCCTTAAAATTATTAGAGATAAAAACTAATTTTTATTTTAAATCAACACCTAATTCCTTGTATATTGTTGCCGCCAAGTCACATTCCTCCAACGCCGGGAAACGGAAATCCTCCTCCTCGAAGAGCTCATGCAAGAAAGTCCTCGAAGATCGGTTACATCGGTGGGGACTCTCCGACGCTCAAGTAAGCGACTTGGGAACAGTAAAGAAAAGAGCTAGCAGAAAGATAGCTAGAAAGCTTAAGTTCAGATTCCTTTCTCGCTGTGAGTGTGGATTTTTATACCTGTTCGAGGGTCCCTTTTTTCGCTTTCAGAAGGTGGTTGATTTCAAGGTACCATTGTCTGATAGCGGACGGGTAGCCAGACTGACAGTGACAGGTCGCAACCGATACTGGGCATGTCAGAGGTGTCTTACCCTGCCAGCCACCTGTCAGGCGCAGCGCCATAGGTAACAGATGGGCCTAGTCATGTCAGGCATGCACCGTTACGGGTTATGGCCATATGCAGCTGCAGACAGTTGGTGAGCCATGTGGTAGTGTTAGGCAGCTCGAGGTGGAGAGAGCCTGAGGTCCGAGGCTGAGGGGACCCGTAGCCGGAGGCCGAAGGGATGAAGTCCGAGGCCCGGGGGACCCGCAGCTGGGCGCCAAAGGAACGAAATCTGAGGCTGAGAGGACATGAGGTCTGAGGCTAAGGGGACTCTAGGCCCAAGGCCAAGGGGATACCGGGTCCGAGGCCGAGGGGATACCGGGTCTGAGGCTGAGGGGACAACGGGTCCGAGGCCGAGGGGACACGAGGTCCGACACCGAGGGGACATGAAGTTCGAGGCCGAGGGGACCCCAGGTCGGAGGCCGAGGGGACCTCGGAGGCCGAGGGGACATGAAGTCCGAGGCCGAAGGGACCTCGGAGGCCAAAGGGACCTCGAAGACTAAAGCCGAGGGGGACTCGGAGGCTGAGGCGGGGGTTTCGTTAGCTGCTTTCTCCATCATCCGTAACGCGACTCGATCAACCACATCAGATGCCTCCTTGCCCTTGAGACGATGCGGGCCTACTCCGCAAAGTGAAAGGAGTGTAAGTTTCCCAGTGGCTGATCCCGTCGTGCTGCCAATTATCGAAGGGCACGTATCCCTTGGTACAATGATTCCTTTGTGCAGATGTCTTGGGCACTAAAGCAGTATTACCCTTGCTAACCATCAGATCTGCGTAGATCTACCTTGAAACGGGGGTGTCTTCTCGGAGCCTGTAAGAGGCCATCACCATCATTGCCATCATGGCGCTGATGTCAGCGATGCTCCACGATTGGCCGAAGGTGGAATATCCCATGCGCTGGGCACCTGCCGAGGTGATGCCGCCTATAGTGGAGGTTCGTGTGGCCGATTAGGTAGAGCGGGACGATTTGAAACTGATAAGTCAAGGGGGGGAGAGGCTTCGAGTCTTGCCACTGTTCTGAGATCTTCTTCCTCCTCCAGCTCTCCTGACTTCGTCTTCCTCCCGAGACCCGTTCATGCTGCAATTCTTTGCTTTAATCCAGGTCAGCCCTTTGATCATTTTCAGCTCCATTCTTTGTTTTCCATGGCTTCTTCTCCTTCCTAGTCCTCCTCTGCCGCTCTTGAGGATCAAATTTCTTCCTCAAGGCTTTGCACCTCTCCATCTCCCGCTCCCTCATGGTTCTCTTCCTCCACCCCTTTCGAGGACCATGTTCCTCTCGCCCGACGGTGGGTCACCGGTCGGGCTCCTACCAGGAGTCGCTCGGCGGCCATCGGCACCTCCTCGAGGGGGAGGGGCGGAGTCCCCGACAAGGACCGCCTCCATGGTAACGAGCTAGGACTTGACGAACATCAGAGCCCATTACCAGATCCCTAGGGACATAGGATTGTTCCTTCCGACTCTCAATGATAGGGTAGTCTCCTCCTGACCTGGTAGGATCGCCGTTTACGAGGTCTCGCTTAGGATAGGTCTTCGCCTATCCTACCATCCCTTCTTCCTCAACCTCCTTGACCGCTACTCCTTGACCCCCGTCCAGTTGGTTCCGAACTCCATTCGGACCATTTGTGGCTTCATAGTACTCTGCCACTTCCTTGGCATCGAGCCAAGGATCTCCCTTTTCCACTGCTTCTACACCCTCCGGCAACAGTCGAGCTAGTGGCTGTTCCAGCCTCGATCCGACCGAGCCCTCAAATTCTATCTTCCTTCTTCTGTTAAGGGATGGAAGTCCCGCTTCTTCTTTGCTGACCTCAAGGGAGTGAAGCTGAGGTGGGGGGATCCGGACCTGAGGCCAAACAAGGATTCGTCAGTAGCTCCGGGGGATAGGGAGGCACTTGGCCAACTCCTGACGGCCGAGATCCCCCGATGCAATCGACTTCTATCGGAGGACAACCTCCGACTCATAGGCGTTTCCTCCCGAAGTGGGGAGCAGCTGCAAATCCGACCCTTAGCTAGTTTTTCTACTTTCTCCCCTTTTTTTTACTAACTCTGACCGATGACTTGTGCAGTGATGAAGATCCATGTCTATGCTATTAGGAAGGCCACGACTAAGAGGAAGAGGGCCCTTAAGGGCGCTGAGGGGCCGAGTGGGAGGCAGCAAACCCAAGCCCCAAGCCGACCCTCGATACGACCATCCCCACCCCCGGAGCATGAAGAGCCAGCACCTAGCCCTGACATTGACCTCAAGACCGACACCCCGCCAGAGGGAGCAAGACCTGAGGGGGCTCAAGCAGCGGAGCCAATCGTTTGAGCCACCGAACAGAGGCAGAGTTGGGCGATCACCCGACGATGACAGAGGCGCTGGTGGAAGAGATGCCACCGGCCATTAGCTTGGCACCTACCGCCCCTAAGCCGGCCGAGGTAGCAGCAGGGGGAGAAGTCGGGGTGGTCCCCACCTGAACCTCAGCGATGAACCAGGGCCGATGGGCGGAGCAGCTCATTGCCCAGATCATCCTCCCAGAACTGCAGGAGGAGCTTCAGCAGATGGGAACCTCTGCGTTCTATAGAGAGGCCTTTTTGGCCCATATTCGGGTAAGCACCTTGCTTGAAGAAGTTTCTTTTTTTTTTATACCGATGGCCTTGCACTAATTCGCTCTTTGATGCAATCGGTGAACTCTTTGATGGCCATGCGGGAGGTCATCAATCAAGGGGAGACCATCCTCTGTGAGGCCCAACAGGAGGTCCCCGAGGCTCGGGCCCAAGCCGAAAGGCCGGAGGAGGCCATGGAGGCAGCCGGACGTTGGGCGACAGCTTAGGTCGAGCCTGCTCGGGCGGCTTTGGACCAATTGGGGGAGGCCATGGAGGTCGTGACTACCCAGGACTTCCGCATCGATGCCCTTGCCACTGAAACAAAGGCGGCCGAGGAGAGGGCGGAGAAGGATGAGGAGGCGGCGAGGAGGTCGGACTCCTGCACCGCGGAGGGGGAGGCTAAGGTCCGCGAGGCGGAAACTGCTGCCACTGCCATCGAGGAGAGGGCAGCCGAGGCCGAGAAGAGGGCTGCAGAGGCTATGGACAACTTCCGCAAGTCCACCAGCTTCGCGGACGAGCTAGCCGAAGCCTCCGCGGATGTCTATCTCCAGGGGTTCAGAGACTATCGGGAGAAGGTGGCCAGGGTCCTTGGTCTCCCTGACGCCATGGAGAAAGAGCCGGACGAGGTGTCTGAGGGGGCACCATCTGAGGGCGAGCCTGCCGCAGCCGACCCCTACCCCTTGAATCTTCTTTCCTTCTGTACTAAAGTCCGACCGAGTTAGCATTTTGTAAACACTTTTAAGTAATGAAAAATCTTTTTTGAAATCTGCCTCCATTATTAACTAGTGTAGTAACTTCTGTAGGGAGAAATAAACACCGAGGCATGCATATTTTTAAAATTTGATAACTATTATCAATGCGGAAACTAAAAGATTACATATTAATCTATCTAATATGCATCAAGATCATATCTTTGCCTTATATATAGGATCGCTTGATCTAAAATATGCATATAAAATCATCAAGATCATATCTTGATCCTCAACGTAAGAAGTCGTACTTCTTGCCTTGAATCATGCCTTAAGGTTTAGGGATCATATCACTTACCTTAAGGGTAGTTGGTAAATCCTTTTGTGCTCTGCAGCCGTTCAATCGTCCGGCCTCTAGTATCGTCCACGCGAAGCCCCGAATGATCGGATTTCCGGGAGTGCTAGCTCGCAAAAAAATAACTTTGCTGATCTTAATCCTCCTACTTGAATCTTCCTCCAAGATCCACCAAGCTTCCGCTAACACCAGAATCACCAGAATTTTCTATTCTAACTTTTAGAATTTCAATCCACGACATATCGTGTGTTGTTGTTTTGTGTAATCTGGTGAGGGATGTCATTTATTTATAGTCTCATTTTAGCTAGCCCATTAAATTCTAACATTTAGAATTCCGCCATTCGGTAAAAACAAAGAGATGCCGAACCAAAGAGGCGGGTATTTGGTTAATTCTGACGTTCAGTGAAAACCAAAGAGTCGCAATGTTTGGCTAATTCTGAGGTTTCGTGAAAACCAAAGAGATACATGAATTCTAACACTTAGAATTCCAACGGAAGAAGAAATATCAGGCATTAAATTCTATATGAGAATTTAATCTCTCATGAGATGAGATTTTAGCCATCTCATCATATGAGATCCTTATGCGAGAGGTTTGGGTTCAGGTGATGGTTTAATCTGATCTGAATTTATTGGACTGAATCCACATAGATCATGGTCCTAGCCCAAATCAAATTTGGCTAGTCCTGAATCTATTTAAATCCAAATCAAGTCTAATTTCAAATCAATATTTGAAATTGACTAGTCCTTCTAATAGACTTAAACCAAATTGAATCTTATTCACTTGTACTTAACCCAATTGAGATAATTCAATCAATCAAATTGATTAATTAAATCATATACGATTCTCAATCGTTGATCAGCAAATAGATCATCCTAGGAAACTTCTATGCGTGTGACTCTCTAGGTTCGAACCTAAGCCGGTAGCATAGAAACAACTTTCTATACTAATCGATGTGCCCATCTAGCAATGGAACCCGACGTCCGGATAGGTCGAAGAGTTGCCGAGCAAACTCCAAGAACCCTAAGAAACAGTTACCGTACATCCTCTTGACCACAAATGCTAAGGATGGCTTAAGAGCCTGTCAACTCTAAACAACAAATCCATAAAGTGATTTCAATTTTAGTGATCATGTGACTTTCACATGAAGTGCCTTGGCCAAGGTCTTGCTAAATTGAAACACAAGCATTTCTCCTTTTAACGGGATAGGTCAAATTCCATCTTGATCCACAACTGACTACCATAAGTACTTGACTGCACCCAGTAACCTTTATAGCTGGATTAGAAATTCAGGTGGTCCGGCACCTAAGTACAATGAGTTGCTTGTAAGCCACTGGTTGTGATCTTCAGGTCTGAAGGATACTTATACCTATATCTTCTCGGATTAACTCTTGACAGTAGAGTATCCAAAATGAGTCACGTTCGGTGAAATGTACTCCTACACTTTCACCTGTATGTCATACCAGTGTCTCTACACTCCTTGGTTAAGAGGACAACCAACAAATATGATATACAACGTCCTATAATTGATAGTACTATGGCCCTGTCATAGTATATCATTTGGTCGCGAACTCTTTTAAGGACCTTCAAAGATAAATCCTCCTTTATCGTGAAGGAAGATCCTGAGGGCTTCATTACTATTAGGAGTTTTAAGAAGATGTTCTTGTAATGAATAAACTGCCAAATAACTTTTATTAATATATCAATTTATATAAAATTTACATTAGCACAATCATCAAATGATTGGCTTTAGGATACAATTCCCAACAAACTCCCACTTAGCCTAAAGCCACTCATTACAGTATCTAATACCCATCTTCAATTTATAGTCATCAAACTCCTTGATGCTGAGTGCTTTAGTAAATGGGTCACCTAGGTTTTCCTTTCCATCAATCTTCTGAAGATTTATGTCACCTCGGTCTACAATCTCTCGTATAAGATGAAACCGGCGCAGTATGTGCTTGGTGCGCTGATGTGCTCGTGGTTCCTTTGCTTGAGCTATGGCACCAGTGCTGTCACTGTACAACAGGACTGGTCCATCTATGGAAGGTGCCACTCCAAGCTCGGAGATAAACTTTCGCAGCCACACAGCTTCTTTCGCAGCATCTGATGCAGCGATGTACTCTGCCTCGCACACCGAATCTGCCACTGTATGTTGCTTGGAACTTTTCTAGCAAACAGCTCCACCATTTAGGATAAACACGAAACCCGATACACTTTTGCTATCATCATGATCTGATTGGAAACTGGAATCAGTATATCCAACAAGTTTCAAATTAGACTCTTCCTAGTATTTCTCAAATACTTAAGGATTGTCTTAACAACTTGCCAGTGTTTTTCTCCTGGATCAGATTGGTATCTACTCACTACTCCTAGTGAGTATGCCACATCTGGTCTTGTACATGTCATGGTGTACATAATCGATCCCACTGCCGAAGCATATGGAATTCGACTCATACGTTCTCTTTCATTAGGAGTTGTCGGACAATCCTTCTTAGAAAGATGAATTCCATGGCCTATCGAAAGATAGCCTTTCTTGGAATTCTCCATGCTAAACCTCTTTAGCATGGTGTCAATGTACGTAGATTGGGATAAACCAAGCATCCTCTTAGATCTATCTCTATAGATCTTCATCCTAGGATGT
Source organism: Calamus simplicifolius (assembly GCA_900491605.1). NCBI lineage: Eukaryota > Viridiplantae > Streptophyta > Magnoliopsida > Arecales > Arecaceae > Calamus > Calamus simplicifolius. Next base: position 1,762,225 of record UESW01003898.1, read on the forward strand.
ATGATGCTTCTCCCAGATCTTTCATGGAGAATTGTGATGATAACCATGTCTTTATTCCTTGTAATGCAGGGATATCATTCCTGATTAAGAGAATATCATCCACATATAATACAAGAAATACAATAACGGAATCGTTAGCCCATTTATAAATGCAAGGTTCTTCTTTATTCTTAATAAAGCCATAAGATTTGATCACTTTATCAAATCGTATGTTCCAACTCCTAGATGCTTGCTTAAGTCCATAAATAGACTTCTGTAGCCTGCACACTTTAGACTCGTCTTCAGATATAAAACCTTCAGGCTGTATCATATACACCTGTTCTTCTAAATCACCATTTAGAAAAGCGGTTTTAACATCCATCTGCCAAATCTCATAATCGAAGTGTGCTGCTATAGCTAGCATAATCCGAATGGATTTCAGCATTGCCACAGGAGAAAATGTTTCGTCATAGTCAATACCATAACGTTGACGATACCCCTTGGCAACCAGACGTGCTTTATAGGTCTCAACCTTTCCGTCTGCGCCTCTTTTCCTCTTGAAAACCCACTTACACCCTATGGGTTTTATCCCTTCGGGTGGGTCAACTAATGTCCATACATTATTGTCCTTCATGGAATCAAGTTCGGATTTCATGGCATCAAGCCATTTATTAGAGTCAGTCCTTTGCATAGCATCCATATAGGTGATCGGATCCTCGTTGTTCTCATCGAGTTCAACAGGATCTTCATTCTGGACAAGAAACCTAAGTATCTGTCCGGTTGATGTGGTACTCTACCAGATCGCCTTAATGGTGCATCTAAAATGGGTTTTGAGTTTGATCTAATCAACTCAGATTCTAAGGGTTCACTGGTTTGTGTTGTTCCTTCTACTTGATGAACTTCCTCAAGTTCAATATTAGAGCTATTTGTTCCTTCACTAAGGAACTCCTTTTCAAGAAAAACTGCTCTATTACTAATGAACAACTTTTGTTCTTCAGTATTGTAGAAGTAATATCCTTTGGTTTCTTTCGGATAGCCGATGAAAAAAATATTTGTCAGATTTGGGTTCAAGTTTGTCTGATTTTGCACGTTTCACATAAGCGGACACCCCCAGACTCTCAGATAGGTGATAACCGGTTTATGTCCATACCACATCTCATGTGGAGTTTTAAAAACAGACTTACTTGGAACCTTATTAAGAATATGACAAGCTGATTCTAATGCATATCCCCAAAATGATATTGGCAAGCTTGCAAAACCCATCATGGACCGAACCATGTCTAACAGAGTTCGATTCCTTCTTTCCGACACACCGTTATGCTGCGGTGTTCCAGGAGGAGTCCATTGGGAGAGAATCCCATTCTCCCTTAAATATGTCACAAGTCATTGGAAAGGTATTCGCCTCCTCGATCTGATCGAAGGATCTTAATACATTTTCCTGTTTGTTTTTCTACTTCTTTATGATATAGTTTGAACATTTCAAACGATTCAGATTTATGTCGCATAAGATAGACATAACCGAACCTAGAAAGGTCGTCTATAAAAGTAATGAAGTAGTAATATCCACCTTTGGCACAAGTGCTCATTGGTCCACATACATCAGTATGTACTAGACTAATAGCTCTTTGGCTCTTTCACCTTTTCCAGTAAAAGATGACTTGGTCATTTTACCAAGAAGACATGATTCATAGGTAGTTAATGATTCACAATCATCAATTCGAAGGATGCCCTCCTGAGTTAATATGTTTAATCTGTTCTTGTTGATATGACCCAGCCGATGGTGCCAAAGATAAATATCTATGACATCAGTTGTTCTAGGGTGCTTACTTGATTTGTACACTACATTTACAGGCTATGATAATATATAAATGCCCAGTCATTACAGTGACTCCATTCATAATGATATTCAAAGTAACATCCTTTATTGAAATTTCATAATGACTTTTGGCCAGAAGGCCTACAGAAATTACGTTCAACAAGAACGTTGGGAAAAAATGACAATCATTTAGTATAATGACATTTCTATTGAAAACTATTTCAAGAACTCCTAATGCCAGAACTGGAACTAATCTTCCATCGCCGACATTAAGGAATCTTTCATTGTCCTCAAATCTTCTAGTGACCTGTAGTCCCTGCAATGAATTGCAAATGTTAAAAGGACTCCCGGTATCCAATACCCAGGTCTGATTATCATATACAGAAAAATTACAAGGTGTTATCATATAAATACCTTGTTGAGCAACATCTTGCCCCTTTTTCTTCTTTGGCCTATTTTGATCAAGTGTGGCAATGTAAAGAGGACAGTTCCTCTTCCAGTGCCCTTGCATCTTGCAATGAAAGCATTCAGCTTGACTTTTATCAACTTTCTTCTTCTGCATCTGACCCTTATAGATGTCCTAGCATGTTGCACCTTTTTCTTATTCTTTTTCTTCTTCCCTTTCCCAAAGGGTTCTCGCCCTACCTTAGATCCTTCAACCACATTAACCAAACCCTTAGAGAACTGGTTGTCCTTCTCAAAGTTCTGTAACAACCCCAACAAACCGTGGTAGTTGACTGCAGGCTTTGTCATTCGAAAATGAGTAAGAAAAGGTCGGAAGGATGGAGGCAAGGAATTCAGATCGCATCTTTTCCAACTGCTCATGTAGGAGAAAGCCGAGCTTGCTTAGCAGTTCTATCTTCTCGATCATGTACAATACATGATCAGTGACAGGAGATCCATCCCTCATTCGAGCATTAAAAATAGCATAACTAGTCTTGTGCCTTTCAACGTCGTCAGGTGTGCCAAAAGATTTATTCAACGCTTGAATGATTTCTTCTGGCTGAGCATTCTCAAACCGGTGACCGAATTCATCGTTCATTGCTGCTAGCATGATACAACGTACCCTAGTTCTATCACTGAGCCACTTCTGATAAGTGTCTTTCTCAGAACTTTGTGTGTTTGCATCAGGTATCTTTAGTGCAGGATTATTCAAAATATAAAGAATCCTCTTATGCTCAAGGATGATCTTAAGTTTTCTAAACCAGCTATTAAATTTGAAGCATTCAACTTGTCACTATCCAATAGGGACCTTAATGATAAATTAGTGGTCATTTTCTGCATAAGGAAAAACTAAAGTTTATTAGTATATAAATTGATTCAGTCTAAAGACTTGGACTTTAGTCTAAAGATTCTCCCACTATTCTACACCCCAATTCGAAGAATTATTCTTAATTCTTTAGTAGGCACTAAGATCTACATAGACTACATACAGGCCCAAGTGAAGCTTGGCCAACCCATATGCATCTAAGAGTAGGTTCAAAACCAATTGTTTCCCCAAACAATTCTTAGTGTTCAGTTTTGCCCCATGTTCCTCTTCAGCAGGTATGGAGTGCCTCCACTGAAAGTTCTGGTTAGGTCCAACCATTATATGATATAATCAATGTAACCTATCAATAGACAACCAAGCCCGAGTGAAGCTCGGCCCACCTGACTGTCTATTTAATAGTTACGTTGACTTATATATAATGAATGATAATTCCGATGGTTGACAAGAACCAGGCATGGAGTACCTCCAATGATTATCAAGACATCGGACTCATTATCACCCACCTTAATGGGAGGCTATGATCTAGTTATCATATAACTATTTCATTTTAAGGACCTAATAATTTTAGAGGATTTAATAATCTAAAGATAAATTGACTAATCAAGTTTTCCTACTGAACCTATGAAATCGGTAGAATGAAACAAGATTAAGTCTGGTTAAGTGGCACCTAAATCAGTCAGACTGATTTTCTACATGCATGGGTCAACCCAAATCAGGTAAATGATCAGAATCATAAATGGTTCACCATATTGACCAGGTAAGTGAGATTGATAGGAGGGATATGCCATTAACTCGTTAAAGACGCATCAATACGAGTAGCTCCCAATTAAAAACCATTCGATCGTTGATCCTAGAGCAACTTGCCAACTCACCTTGACATCATATGGTTAACCAATTTTTGATTTGACCATCTAAGAGATTCATGCTCAACCACGGAGCCTAATCTACTTTCATTTGGTTTAATCAAAGAGAAGGACAGGATCAACTACAACTATTGTTTGATTTAGAGCATTCTTAACCTAATCTAATTAATTTAGATTTGATCAAATACTCTTTTAGTCCGGTTGATTTAAACCTTAGGGTCTAACCCTTTATGGACCCGATTTAGCTAACCTAAAGATTAAATACATTTCATGTTTACATGTCATATATTTCAATCAAGCATCACTTGCATTATGTTACTACTCATAATTCCTATATTTAGATCATATCTAAAAAGATTATGAATTAATATTTGACATTCAAATAAAACTCTCATAAATATTTGTATGTTTCATAACATAGATTACAAACCATCATATCTCATATCTATGTTTTTATACTAAACATGCAAATATCATGCTTTTATACAACATCAATATAAAATAATTTTTGAGAGTGAGTATAATCTATGTTTTGATGCCAAAGCTTAATTTAAATTATCTTTAGACTAAGCATTGATGATAAAACAATCGCACGACAATATGTCACAGAATACCTCGTTGAATGGGTAATTTGGATTTTTAATCCATCTGTGACCGAATAGACCTGTGATCCGTTTTAGCTTTGATTACATAATTAATGAGAGCATTAATCTTACATGCAATAAATTAGATCAATGACGAAACCATGGCTCTGATACCATTTGTAGGGAGAAATAAAGAGGCATGCATATTTTTAAAATTTGATAACTATTATCAATGCGAAACTAAAAGATTACATATTAATCTATCTAATATGCATCAAGATCATATCTTTGCCTTATATATAGGATCGCTTGATCTAAAATATGCATATAAAATCATCAAGATCATATCTTGATCCTCAAGTAAGAAGTCATACTTCTTGCCTTGAATCATGCCTTAAGGTTTAGGGATCATATCACTTACCTTAAGAGCAGTTGGTAAATCCTTTTGTGCTCTGCAGCCGTTCAATTGCCCGGCCTCTAGTATCGTCCACGCGAAGCCCCGAATGATCGGATTTTCGGGAGTGCTAGCTCACGGAAAAACAACTTTGCTGATCTAGAATCCTCCCACTTGAATCTTCCTCCAAGATCCACCACGCTTCCGCTAACACTAGAATCATCAGGATTTTCTATTCTAACTTTTTAGAATTTCAATCCATGACATATAATGTGTTGTTGTTTTGTGTAATCTGGTGAGGGATGTCCTCTATTTATAGTCTCATTTTAGCCAGCTCATTGAATTCTAACATTTAGAATTTCGTCGTTCGGTAAAAAGCAAAGAGACGCCGAACCAAAGAGGTGTAGCGTTTGGTTAATTCCGACATTCGGTGAAAACAAAAGAGTCACAATGTTTGGCTAATTCCGACATTCAGTGAAAACCAAAGAGGTACATGAATTCTAACACTTAGAATTCCAACAGGAGAAGATTAATGTCAGGCATTAAATTCTATATGAGAATTTAATCTCCATGAGATGAGATTTCAGCCATCTCATCATGTGACATCCTTATGTGAGAGGTTTGGGTTCAGGTGATGGTTTAATCTGATCTGAATTTATTGGATTGAACCCACATAGATCATGGTCCTAGTTCAAATCCAATTTGGCTAGTCTTGAATCTATTTAAATCCAAATCAAGTCTAATTTCAAATCAATATTTGAAATTGACTAGTCCTTCTAATAGACTTAAACCAAATTGAATCTTATTCACTTGTACTTAACCCAATTGAGATAATTCAATCAATCAAATTGATTAATTAAATCATATATGATTCTCAATCGTTGATCAGCAAATAGATCATCCTAGGAAACTTCTATGCGTATGACTCTCTAGGTTCGAACCTAAGCCGGTAATATAGAAACAACTTTCTATATTAATCGATGTGCCCATCTAGCAATGGAACCCGACGTCCGGATAGGTCGAAGAGTTGCCGAGCAAACTCCAAGAACCCTAAGAAACAGTTACCATATAATTCATCATCTTGACCACAATGCTAAGGATGGCTTAAGAGCCTGCCAACTCTAAACAGCAAATCCATAAAGTGATTTCAATTTTAGTGATATGTGACTTTCACATGAAGTGCCTTGGCCAAGGTCTTGCTAAATTGAAACACAAGCATTTCTCCTTTTAATGGGATAGGTCAAATTCCATCTTGATCCACAACTGACTACCACAAATACTTGACTGCACCCAATAACCTTTCGTAGCTGGATTAAAAATCCAGGTAGTCCGGCATCTAAGTACAATGAGTTGCTTGTAAGCCACTGGTTATGATCTTCAGGTCTGAAGGATACTTATACCTATATCTTCTCAGATTAACTCTTGACAGTAGAGTATCCAAAAATGAGTCACGTTCGGTGAAATGTACTCCTACACTTTCACCTGTATGTCATACCAGTGTCTTTACACTCCTTGGTTAAGAGGACAATCAACAAATATGATATACAACATCCTATAATTGATAGTACTATGGCCCTGTCATAGTATATCATTTGGTCGTGAATTCTTTTAAGGACCTTTAAAGATAAATCCTCCTTTATCGTGAAGGAAGATCCTGAGGGCTTCATTACCATTAGGAGTTTTAAGAAGATGTTCTTGTAATGAATAAACTGCCAAATAACTTTATTAATATATCAATTTATATACAATTTACATTAGCACAATCATCAAATGATTGGCTTTAGGATATAATTCCCAACAACTTCCCTTTCAGCTCGCCACCGTAGGACCCCTAGGGGCTGCACCGGCACTGGGGGATAGTGTCCGTATGCTCACTGCGAGCAAATCCATGACTTAGCCGCTACATAGTGCTAAACCCTAGTAGGGATGGTGAGGTTGAACTTGGAGCTCCCTTGGTGAACCCAAGGTCATTGCATGGGTACGAGCCTCGCAGTGAGTCTGCTACGCCAAGACAGGGCCTTGGTGCCGATTTGACCTCGGGCCTTTGAGTGCTGATGGTACAATGGGCTTGAAGTGCCGAGCTGGCCTCAGGCTTTTGAGTATCGATGCTACATAGGGCTTGAAGTGCCGAGCTGGCCTCAGGCTTTTGAGTGCCGATGGTATATCGGGCTTGAAGTGTCGAGTTAGTCTCGGGTTTTTGAGTGTCGATGGTACATCGGGCTTGAAGTGCCAAGCTGGCCTCAGGCTTTTGAGTGCCGATGGTACATCGGGCTTGAAGTGCCGAGTTGGCCTCATGCTTTTGAGTGCCGATGGTACATCGGCTTGAAGTGCCGAACTGGCCTCGGGCTTTTGAGTACCAATGGTACATCGGGCTTGAAGTGTTGAGCTGACTTCGAGCTTTTGAGTACCGATGGTAAATCGGTCTTGAAGTGCCGAGCTGGCCTCGGGCTTTGAGTGCCGATGGTACATCGGGCTTGAAGTGCCAGCTAGCCTCGGGCTTTTGAGTGCCGATGGTATATCGATCTTGAAGTGCCGAGCTAGCCTCGGGCTTTTGAGTGCCGATGGTACATCGGGCTTGAAGTGCCGAGCTGGCCTCGGGCTTTTGAGTGCCGATGGTACATTAGGCTTGAAGTATCGAACTGGCCTCGGCTTTGAGTGCCAATGGTACATCGGGCTTGAAGTGTCAAGCTGGCCTCGGGCTTTGGCTGAAAAGATAAGTTACTCGAACACACTTTTATTAATATAGGACACGAGATAGGCGAGTCCAAAGGAATGCAAATGCCTAACCCAATGTAAAGAAGGGGCACATTATTGGTAGTACCGGCGGAGGTTGTCAGAGTTTCAAGTCTGAGGGAGCGACTTTCCATCCAATCCTTTGATTCAGTATGCTCCAGGGTGGAGGACTTCGATGACTCGATAGGGTCCTTCCCAATTTGGCGACAGCTTTCCTCCTTTCGTTGGCTTCGAGACTTCAATTCATTTGATGACTAGGTCTCCTAGCAAGAATATTCTGAGACGGATGCGAGCGTTATAATACCTAGTGGTTCGCTGTCGGTAGGCAGCCATCCGGAGTCGTGTTCGGTCTCGCACCTCCTCCACGAGGTCAAGGTTGGCTCGCAGCTATTTTGAGTTGTCCTTCTCGTCGTAAGACTCTGTCTGAGGGCTCGGGACGCCGATCTCCACAGGAATGACAGCCTCGGACCCAAAGACGATACTGAAGGGAGTCTTCCCCATAGGAGCTTGTGGTGTCATGTGGTAGGCCCATAGCATGTTGAAAAGTTCATCCATCCACCTTCCTTTGAAGTCGTCCAGCCATGCCCTAAGTCCTTAGAGGATGATGCGGTAGGTCACCTTGGCTGAGCCATTGGTCTGGGGGTGATCAATCGAGGTGAACCGCTAATGAATGCCTAGCTCAGTGCAGAATCCTGGATGCATTATCGAACTGCCGATCATTGTTGGTGATGAGGGTACTCGGTAGTCCGAACCGACAGATGATAGACTTCCAAAAAAAGGATCTTACCTTGCCCTTAGTGATCTTAGCCAGCACCTTGGCCTCAATCCATTTGGTGAAGTGGTCGACGGCCACCACCAGAAACTTGCGCTGGCCAGAGGCCGAGGGAAACGGTCCTAGGATGTCCATCCCCCATTAAGCAAAAGGTCAGGGGGCTGCCAGGGGGCTCAGTTGAGAGGTTGGCTGCCGCTGGATGTTGGCATATCACTGGCAGCTGTCACACTTTCGAACTAGCTCGGCGACATCCTCCTTCATCGTCAACCAATAGTATCCTTGGCGTAGGGCTTTGTATGCCAGCGCTCTGCCCCCCAGATGACTCCCACAAATGCCCTCATGGATCTCCCGTAGGATGTAATCAGCTTCCGTAGGGTCGACACACTTGAGGACTAGGTATGAGAAGGACCTTCGGTAGAGCCATCCGTCCATCATAAAAAACTTAGGAGCTCATCGCTTGAGCAGCTTAGCCTCAGTAGGTCTTCAAAGAGGGCGCTATCGGTAAGATACCGGATGTAAGCGTCCATCCAAAAGGGTTCTTGCGCGACCGGTAGGGCCTTTTCTGCGGCCTTGATGCTTGGGACCTCCAGATGCTCCACATATGTTCTTCCCAAGGTTCCGTCGGCCGAGGTGGCCAAACGAAATAGTGCATCAACTCTGGCATTCTCTCCTCTGGGAATGTAACTGACACGGAAGTAAGCAAAATGGGAGGCACGGGATTGGACCTTACTCATGTAATGGGTCATGGTTGGATCTCGGGCTTCATACTCCCCAGCAACTTGCCCAAAGACAAGCTGAGAATCGGTGAAAGCGTTGAGACATCTTACTCCGAGCTCCTCGGTCAACTTCATTCCCGCCAGCAAGGCTTCATATTCTGCTTGGTTATTGGTGGCGGGGAAAAGAAAATGGAAAACGTACTCCATCGCCTCTCCCTCGGGGCTCGCGAGAATGAGCCCAGCTCCACTCCCCTAGGAGTTAGATGCACTGTCTACATGAAGGATCCAATCTTCTCCACCTCTGCCGCCATGGGGAACTCCAAGCATGGTTCTTCTGGTTGCTCCTCGGTCCAGGTGCACTCGATCAGGAAATTGGCTAACACTTGGGACTTCAGTGCAGACCTCGGCCGGATGGATAAATCAAACTCTTCTAGCTTGATGGCCTACTTCGCGAGTCAGCCGGAGGTGTCAGAACGGGATAAGATCATTCGGAGAGGCTGATCCGTGAGCACCGCAATAGGATGAGCTTGGAAGTAGGGCCTAAAGCACTGAGCGGAGATGACCAGGGCAAAGATAATATTCTCAATTCTGGAATACTTGGTCTCCACATCATGAAGCACCTTGTTGGTATAGTAGACTGGCCTATGCATCTTGTCGGCATCCATGCGTACAAGCACGGAGCTGACAGCTTCAGGGGAGGCTGCAAGGTAGAGAAAGAGCTCCTCCCCGCCCCTCAGCTTGGACAATAACGGCGGAGTGGATAAAAACTTCTTCAACTCCTCGAAGGCTTTCTGGCACTCCTTCGTCCACTCGAAGCCATTGACCTTGCGCAACACCTTGAAGAAAGGCAGACACCTCTCTACTGATTTGGACAAGAAATGGCTCAAGGCTACTATCCTCTGGTCAAGCACTGCACTTCGTTCTTGCTAGCCCGAGGCCTCATGTCAAGGATGGCCCGGATCTTATCTGGGTTTGCATCGATCCCCCGCCGCGTCACCATGAAGCCTAGGAACTTGCCTGCTGTCACTCCGAAAGCACACTTGCGGGGTTTGCCTCAACTGATACTGGCGGAGATTGCTGAAGGTCTCCGCAAGGTCGACAACATGGTCGGCGATACGGATACTCTTGGTTAGCATGTCATCCACGTATACCTTCATGTTGCACCCGATCTAGTCCTCGAAGACCTTATTCATTAGCCTCTGATAGGTGGCCTCAATGTTCTTCAATCCGAACGGCATTACCTTGTAACAGTATATGCCCTTCTCAATCACAAACGAAGTGGCCTCCTCGTCCGTGGGTCCATCTTGATCTAGTTGTATCCTGAGAAGGTATCCATGAAACTGAGGGTCTCATGGCCGGATGTGGCATCTACCAGCTAGTCAATCTGAGGCAATGGAAAGCTATCGTTGGGGGCATGCCTTATTGAGATCAGTAAAATCCATGCACATCCTCTAGCTCCCGCTAGCCTTGCGGACCATCACAATGTTGGCTAGCTAGTCGGGATAGTGGACCTCTCGAATGTGGCTAGTAGCCATCAGCTTGCGAACCTCTTCATCAATGGCCTTCTGTCGGTCGGGGGTGAAGCTCCTCTTCTTCTGCCGGATGGGCCGGCATTCTGGTTTGATGTTAGCTGATGGGTGATTACCTCCTCGGGGATACCCGGCATGTCAGACGCTGACCATGTAAAGACGTCGGAGTTGGCCCGCAGGAAAGTGAGAAGCTAATCGTGCGCCCCTTCCAAGAGTAGGGCTCCGACCTAGACGGTCCTCATCGGATCCTCCCCCAGCGGGAAGGTCAGCAGGTGCTTGGCTGGCTCCCCCCTCCTCTCCAAGTCTCGGGGGTCGAGTGATTCTAGTGCTGGTGCATACACCACCCCCTGCGGGCTGGAGGCCATATGATAGCAAAGTGGCAGTGGGTTCTGCTCCCCCCGCATCTCCCCGACTCCTTCGCTGGTGGGAAACCTTATGAGCAATCTTTTGGTGGAGATGATGACATCTAAAAGGTTTAGATCGGATCTTCCGAGGATGGCATTGTAGGCCAGGGGAACCCGGATAACCAGGAAGTTCATGAAAACCGTGATCTGACACGGTGAGGTCCCAGCTATGATAGGGAGGGTGATCTCCCCCTCGATCCTTACAGAATCTCTCATAAAACCCATCAAGAGTGTGGTGTCAGGCCGAAGGGAGCTAGGAGACAGGTTCATCCAAACGAATGCATCGTAACTCAAAACATCAACTAAGCTCCCATTGTCAACTAAAATTCTTTTTACAAGATGTTTTGCGATCGTCATAGATACGACAACGCTGTCATTATTCTTGTTAACTACCCTCTCTATGTCCCTTTGGAAAAAGAGAATTACAAAATCTAGTCCCTCATCCCCCCATGGCCTCTTGGAGGCATTGCTTGCCCCCCAGAAGATCATGGCCACCGTCTTCTTGGTTGGGACATTGTCGATGTTGACCTTAGGAGGCGAAGGTGCTGACAAGCCGAATGCACTCGGATTACCTTTCTGAACGAACTTCCCCATATGGCCATGCTGGATAAGGTCCTCAATCGCCTTCTTCAGCTGGTGATAGTCTTCAGTGTTGTGGCCATGGTCCTAGTGGAAGCAGTAGTATAGATTTTTGTTGCAGAAATCCTTGGGTTCAATGGAGGAGGGTGCTGGAGATATGGCTCGCCCTCGATCTCCATCAGAATGTGAGATATCGGGGCGAGCAGGGGAGTGAACAGACCTCCCTAGGAGCAAGTGCTCGTGGGCGGCTATCTAGTCGACAAGGAGGTTCAGGCCTCCTGGGGTGAGCCTCAGCAAGCTCGAGACGAGTTTGCTTCTTGTTGAAGCTTCCGTCCGCCTGACGACGGGAGGAGTCGGCCTCATCGGCGCGGATGTATTTTTGTGTCCAACTTAACAGTTCGGCGTAGGAGCCAGACGGCTTCTTATTGAGGGAGTAGGCAAAATGGGAGGGGCGGAGCCCTCGCTTCAAGGCCAGAGTGGCCATAGAGTCCTCGAGGTTGTAGACCTCGAGGGCGGCTTCCTTGAAACAAGCGACGAAGTTCCTCAGTGACGAAGTTCCTCTTCTGCTAGATGGAGAATAGACTGTCCGCTACTCGCGGGATCTTTCGGCATGCATCAAAATAAGCTAGGAAGGCCCTCTCTAGCTATCGGAAGGAGTTGATACTGCGTGGCGGCAAGCGGGAGTACCAAGCTCGGGCAGCCTTCCTTAGGGTGGCAGGAAAGGCGATGCAAAGTAGGGAGTTAGTTGCCCCCTGGACCTGCATGATGACCTTGTAGCTTTCTAGATGGTCCAGGGGATCGGTGGTCCCGTCGTACAGGTCCAATTGAGGAAGACAAAACCGATCGAAATCGGCTCCTCCATGATGCGGCGGGACAGCGGTGGATGGCTGTCGTAATCCGCCTCCGGCGGGTTGGTGATCCTGCGGCTAAGCTCCTCCAACCGCTGGTTATATTCATCTAGCCGGCGCTCGGCCCAACGAGCTATCCAACCATCAAAGGACCCCTCCCTTGAAGACTCAGAGGACGGAGAGGGGTGGCAACGATGCAGACGGGTGCGCTCCGCCTCCCTCCTACGCTGCCGCTTAGGGGAAGCGCTATCGTGGCGAGAAGGGGACCGGGACCTCTTAGAGGCTTCTCGGCGATGATGTCTGGGCGAAGCGTGGCAGACCTTTCGGAGGGGATACCTCCCTCGAGAAGAGTGCTGGTTGGGTTGGACCACCCCTGGGACCGATGAGGGTGGCTCCGGTGGCCACTGCACGGCGGCCAATTGCTGCTGCAGAACTTGGACCGCCGTCGCCAGTGACTGAACTTGCATGATGAGAGCGGCAATCCGATCATCTTGCTGTTGTGGGGTGGTGGCGATTGCGATGCGGGGATGCCAGACTGGGGAGCAAGGGGACCGGCCTCCAACGGGTCAACTCCCTAGCGATGCCTCCCAGCGGGCTGGTGGAAACCTCCTGTGTGCGTGTCACCACCATCTTCTTGAATACTCAGGGGAGGAGAATCTGTAGTTGACTGGTTCGAAGCTTTCTCTATCCCCCCTATCTCGCATGCCAATCTGTTGCCGCCAAGTCATGTTCCTCCAACGCCAGGAAACGAAGATCCTCCTCGAAGAGCTCCTGCAAGAAAGTCCCGGAGACTAGTTACACCGGTGGGGACCCTCCGACGCTCAAGTAAGCGACTTGGGAACAATGAAGAAAAGAGCTAGCAGAAAGATAGCTAGAGAGCTTGAGTTCAGATCCCTTCCTAGTTGTGAGTGTGGGTTTTTATACCTGTTTGAGGGTCCCTTTTCCCGCTTTCAGAAGGTGGCTGATTTTAAGGTGCCGTTGTCCGGCAACGAACAAGTGGCCAGGCTGACAGTGACAGGTCGCAACTGACATTGGGCATGTTAGAGGTGTCTTGCCCCGCTAGTCACCTGCCAGGTGCGGTGCCACAGGTGGCAGGTGGGCCTAGTCGTGTCAGGCATGTACCGTTAAGGGTTGTGGCCATGTGCAGCTACAGACGGTTGGTGAGCCACGTGGTAGTGTCAGACGGCTCGAGGTGGAGAGGGCCTGAGGTCTGAGGCTGAGGGGACCCACAGCCGGAGGCAGAAGGGATGAAGTCTGAGGCCCGGGGGACCCGCAGCTGAGCGCCGAAGGGATGAAATCCGAGGCTGAGGGGACATGAGGTTCGAGGCCGAGGGGACTCCAGGCCCGAGGCCGAGGGGATACCGGGTCCGAGGCCAAGGGCATACCTAGTCCGAGGCCGAGGGGACAACGCGTCCGAGGCCGAGGGGACACAAGGTGCAACACCGAGGGGACATGAAGTCCGAGGCCGAGGGGATACCAGGTCCGAGGCCGAGGAGACACGAGGTCCGACACTGAGAGAACATGAAGTCCGAGGCCAAGGGGACACGAGGTCCGACACCGAGGAAACATGAAGCCGAGGCCAAGGGGACCCCAGGTCCGAGGCCGAGGGGACCTCGAAGGTCGAAGGCACCTCGGAGACGAAGCCGAGGGGGACTGAGAGGCTGAGGCGGGGGTTCCGTAAGCTGCTTTCTCCATCATCTTTAACATGACTTGATCGGCCACATCATATATCATGGAAATAGTGAAATACTGTTTGTATCTATTAAATACAGGAATGAGCGATTGCTTATGATTTGATAAATTTCATAAAAAAATTCTAAATCAAAGTTACAAAAATATTTTAAATCAAAAACTACAAATCACCAATGTTTTAAAAATTATGAACATAAAAATTAATACTTTTATTTTAAATCGTCATTTGAACATCCCTTATATCATGGAAGCCATTTGAGCCATCATATATAGCATGAAGCATTTCAATTTCACATAATTAATGCTGTATGCCTGTATTTAGATGGCAGATTTTTAAAAAGAATTTTATTTGAAATTAGGATTTTAAAATTTTAAAACTAAATTTCTTAACCGGCTACTCTCAAAAGAGGATTTCTAAAATTCTATGAAATTTATAAATTTTTCAAAGTAATTATACAAATTCCACCTCTAGAAGTTTTATTTATAAACTACTTCTAAAAATTCACTTAGAAGTATTAAAATATTTAATTTTATTTACATGACAAAATATTATATAAATATTACAAAAATTCTATTTGCATAAATATATATTTTATTTTACATATAAATATTTATTTTAAATCATTTTATATTTTCATTTTATTTATTAAATACTTATTTTTAGATATTAATATTTTATTTACAGAAGTATTAGTAATTATTATTATCACATAAATATAATTTATTTATTAATAAGCGATTATTACATAAATAAAATAACATTTATTAATAATACATACTGCTTATATAAATATTATTAAATTAATATTTAATTTATGTATATATATAAATATTTATGATTTATATTTAGAAATATTTATGTATGCATTTTTAAATATATATGATTGATATTTATAAATATTAATAATTAATATTATGTATTTATAATAAATATTTATAAATATTTTATGATTGATTTGTATATTTTATAAAATAAATTTATTTTAAATGATAAAATATAATAAAAATATATTTTTAATTAGAATCATTTCTAAAATTATATACATTTCATTTATTTTTAAATGATTATTTTAATAAAAATTAATAAATCGAGTATTTAATAAATATAGTATTATATATATATATAATTAATATTTCATAAATATTATTAATATGTACAATGATGTTAATAATAAATATTTTAATACTAATAAAATATTAATATTGAAATAATAAATATTGATGAGTACTATCGAATTAATTAAATATTTATTGCATAAATATTTACTCTCAACATAAAAATATTAAAATATTTATGTAAAATTATATGAATTTATTTAAATATTATCAAATAATATTACGAAAAGCTTTATAATTCTGAAATAAAATTTTATTTTTAGAGTAACTATCCATTTTTTTTAGTTCTAAAATTTTAAATATAATATTTTAAACTATTATTTTAAAATTTAAGAAATTTTTAAATTATTGGATCTCACCGGCGATTCCCCTGCCCATTATTTTTAGGGATTACAATCGGACCATACAAATATGAACCCTATTCAAACCCGACTTGTTGCCACTAAGCCGGATCGACTTCGTTTGCCTCCTTAAAACCCCGTCGCTTCGCTTCCGCCCTCTACGATTCGAAGAAGAGAATCCCTCCGACTACCAATGGAGGACTACGTTGCCACATCCAGGGTTTTAAACGAAGTACCGGCCTCCCCTTCAGGAGAAGGAGAAGGAGGAGGGGAAGCAAGAAAAGGAGAACACGAACAATGGAAGGAGGCTGAGGAAAGAGAGGAAGGAGGCGACGAGGCGGAGGAGGGTTACAGGATACGATTTGATGGGGAGGCGGACCCTCTGGACTTCGTTGAGGAAGACGCCCAAGGGGTTGAGCTCTACCAGCAATTTGAGCGGCTGGAGCACGAAGGCCTCACCCAGAAGAAGCGCAAGGCGCTCCACGAGCAAGAAAACCGGTAGAGATTTTTTTTTTAATCTTTTTGTTTATTGTATCTCTATGTTTCTATGGTAAAGAACCAATCTTTTCTCACTTTTTTATATTTTAATGGCGAAGATTTAATTTTTTTTCCGATCTTTACTCACTTCGTATTTCGTTTTTTCCCCTTCCAAAGGGTCTCTTTAATTGTTTTCCTTCTTCTTATATCTTCTACATGGTTATTCTGACAGGGGCGAGACTACCAAGAAGTCAAGATGGGAGGAGAATGAGAACAGGAGAGGGTTTTAGAAGGGGGGTCGTCTTCCGTTCTGGAAGACAGAGAAGCTGAGAAGATGGAGGAGGACGAAGGAAGGGGAGGAGAAAGAGAGGGAGAAGAAGAGGAAGAATGGGAGGAAGAGGAAGGAGAGGAAGGGGAAGAAGAGGAGGGCTACAGGTTACAATTTGATGGAGAGATGGATCCACTGGATTTCGTTCAGGTGGATGCAAATGGGGTTGAGCTTTACCAGCAATTTGAACGGCTTGAGTATGAAGCCCTCGCTGAAAGGAAGCGGAAGGCCCTCCATGAACAACAGAGCCGGTAAAAGTCCAGTCTTTTCTGCAACTTTTTTCTTCTGTTATTTCAGTGGTTACAAGAAACAAACTATCTTCGGAAGAATCTTTCGTGTTTTTGATTGAGAATTCTCTTTTCTTTATTCTGACCCTTCTTTGTTATTATAGCAGTGGCGACTCTGCAAAGAAGCCAAGACAAGAGGAGTTTTTGGGCGTGACAATGGAAGAGATTAATGAAATGATGAATTTTGGTTCCCGGAGAAGATCCAAAACTGTAAAGCATTTTCACTTAATACTCTCTCTCTCTCTCTCTCACAGTGACCATTGCTTTTGTTGATACATGTGGTACTGACACATAGCAATAAGAAAAGATTTGCCATTGGTGACCTATCTTTGTTATGGTGCATCTAATATGTGTGTTTAGGTGATAATATAGGGAGTGCATGATGTTATTTTACATATAAGCTGTACCTAGACCAAGAACGAACCTTCTGGCAGCTAGTTTCATATGGAATGTACTCGTTGCATGGCCTTAGTTTAAGAATATTATTTATGCAGTTGTGATGATATTGTTTTTCCAAGTTATTTCACTGGTAGTTGTCTTTGTTCCTTATGAGCAGCCCAAGAAAAAGGGTAGAAAGAAGGGATCGAAGAAAAAACTTAGCCCTGAAGTCAGTAGGAACATTGGAGATGCTACTCTTCATTATGCATCTGGAGAGTATGATAAGGTGAGAACTTTTCTATTGGCTATTACTAATATCTCTTTCTCCTGGATTTTTATTAGAATAAGCTTCAACGGTTAAAGCTCACTCTAATGGGGATTTTCTTTACGATGCTTCATCATTATTGGGGGAAGTCAGTGTCAATTGTAATATAAAGGAGAAGAGAAAGAGGAGACAACAAAGGAACATTAGAACAACAAAACAATCACAAACAAGAATAACAAGAAAAGATGAAGAGAAGTTTCTTGATAAAAGATTTAAAATATAGATATATGCAATATGATAAACTTCGTCAAGGCTGGTCCCAAGCCTGAGTAAAGGAGGATGGTTGCGTTAGGTAGCTAATATCCAGCGTAATACTTCGTTAGATGAATCCACTAAAAGTTTGGATATAGATGCTCTAGTTAGAAAGAGTGATCTTTTAACAATCCATGGTAAGGATAGAGGTAGAGATAGACCTAAACTAACATAGACAGAAATAATTAAAAAAGATATAACTATTTATAATTTGAGTGTTGACTTAATCCTGAATAGAGCAGAGTGGAGGAAGCAGATTCATGTAGTCGACCCAATGTAGTTGGGAAAAAGGCTTAGATGAGTTGAGTATATATGCAATATGATAAGGAAGAAAGCAGAGAAGTAAGGAAAAGAAATGAGGAGGGAAAGCATAAAAAAGATAAGAAAGACGAAGAGGACAAATAAAATAGAGGGAAAATAATGGGAAAGCAGAAAAAAGATAAGAAAGACGAAGAGGACAAATAAAATAGAGGGCAAATAATGAATAAATTGAGATAAGTACAAGGAAGAGGGATTGTCTGGCAACAAGTATGTTATAGTTGAATAGGTAAGACATGGATGCCTTGTCACACTTGCACGATGTGGGCATACAGAGATGCAGCTTCTAAAGGGTTTACAAAAATGAGAAGTCATACTACTTGTTTGTTTAGGCATAATTTATTAGTATTATAATTGGGAAATATTATTATAATGAAGAACTCTATGTTATTTGTAAATAAGTAAACATATTATAATTATAATGCGTATATCCTTGCTAATAAGCTGCAAATAAGTAAGTATGCAGGTATGTATCTATATATTAGTAGTTAACAAACAACTTAAACATACACAGGTTAATAATATATGCCTAAGCATATATATATATATATATATATATATAACACAGCCATTTAGTCCATTATTTAATAAATTATTAAATAATGGACTAAATGGCTGTGTTATATATATATATATATATATATATATATATAGATAACACAGCCATTTAGTCCATTATTTAATAAATTATATATATATATATATATATATAACACAGCCATTTAGTCCATTATTAATAATTTATTAAATAATGGACTAAATGGCTGTGTTATATATATATATATATATATATAACACAGCCATTTAGTAAATAATGGACTAAATGGCTGTGTTATATATATATATATATATATATAACACAGCCATTTAGTCCATTATTTAATAAATTATATATATATATATATATATATATATATATATATATATATATATATATATTTATTAAATAATGGACTAAATGGCTGTGTTATCTAGCATTTCTTAGGCAATTGGGTGGCTGCCTATACAACATTGAAGATCCATTCACTTTCTTAATCTCTATCAGTTGTGTTGTCATGAAAATATTGTCAGTGGTTGCACTTCAATTCTTATGGATCCTAGAGGCATTGATAAAGTAATTGCAATACAACCTTAACATGTTCATGAATTATTTCTTTTCAGCCTTTCAAACAGGGCTCTTTCATATTGATTGGACTTGGACAACCCACATAAGGTGCAGGAATAAATCTGTTTGGAAATCGTTGATTATTGATGGTGATTTTGTTTTATATGAATGTACTTATCATTTTTAAATTGTTTTATGACTCTTTTCTTTTCTTTACTTTTATGGCCTTGAAAAGTTTTCTATGATTATTCCTTTATGAGCTGTAAACTATATACTTCTGGAATGGAGCAAAGGTTAATAGTGCATAGCTTGTTTTGTTAAGCATTGTTACATGCATGCACTAAATCATGGTATGCTATATTGATGCGTATTGAGTCTTAATACACTGAATCGGCCCACGTACCAGGCATACTGACATTGGACCAATGTGATACCAATATGGGGTTTGGTACTGAGGTGGCAGATCTTGTGCTAAATAGTTTTAGAACAATGTATTTATCCATTATGTCACAAGAAAAGAATCTATACATTAATGTTCATATTTGTAATTTGAATGCAGGCGATTCCTTTATTGGAAGAGGTTGTGAGGCTTGCACCGAATTTACCTGATGCATACTATCTACTTGGTCTAATCTATGATGCTAAAGGTGACAGGAAAAAAGCTCTAAACTTTCACATGATTGCTGCACATTTGACACCAAAGGATCCATCTCTGTGGAAAAAGCTTGTAGCCTGGTCAATGTGAGCTCTCTTTATGATCCTATCTCCTGCAATCTCAGGTCAATGGAAGCATTTCTGAATCATATTTCTTTCATCCTATTGGTAATAATATTTTCATAGACTTTAATCATTACTGTTAAAATTAAAATCAATCAGAAGATTTTTGTTCATTTTGAATTTTAATTGTAATTTATACATGGCTTGAAAATATCTCTTCCCCCCTTCTTTGCTTTTGATTTACTGATTGATGACTTTACTGTGTGGCTACTATATCTGTTTTTTCTTTTTTTAATTTAAAATGAGGCTTCCATAATTGGCATCTGTTTTCAAAATTGCTAGAGTAAATGACTTTGTTAACTAAGATCTTATTATACAAACCATGGTATGTCATACTGGTGCGTATTGTTCCATACTGGGCATAATGTACTATGTTAATACCAAGTCAAGACTTATTATGGGCTGTGTACCAAGTCTCATTATGCTGAACTGACCTGCATGCTACTATACCAGTATGGTATCAACTTGGGGTCCAGTCCTAGGACAGTGAACCTTGGCACAAAGTAGTGAAGAGATAAATGAAGACATATAGTTGAACCAATATTGGTTCAATGAAGCAGAGAGAGGTGCTTTTAGGGTGTTATGTGGTCAACATATTACCTGGGTGATTTAAAAAAATAGATTTATAGAATGGCAAGAAGGTTAGTACCATTGTAAACTTGGGATGCAAGATGATAAAGATAGCTTTAGATGCCTTGTTATATAAAGCAGAAACAGAATGTTGAGATGAGCATGGTAAAACGAGTTAGGATAGTAAGTATACTAGAAGAGTTATTGGAGTTGCACATATTTAGGGTAAAGTGATGGAGAATTGATTATGATGTTATAGGCAAGCAAAATGAATATCTGGAAGGCTTCACTATTAATGAGTACTTCATTTTTTTTTTAAAAATTTATAAAAAGGGGAGGGTAATACCTAAAATAACATAGATGTAGGTTGTGAATTGTGATAAAGTATGTGAGGAAGCTTGAAATAATACTAGGGTAGCCCTATGTGATAATTTTTGCTGAATGAGGATTTGTATAGCCAAGAGCAAATAGTTAGGGCTAGGCTCAATGCTTATGGTTGTGATTATCCCTTGTGACTGTGCAACGATCAGATAAATTTAACACCTTAACCATATTGACTTGTCTAGCTGGTTATTATGAATTACATACAATTATATGAGGGAACTGTTCAATATTGCTCCATGGAAATTTCATTCCTTAGTGGATTTCGATATTGTTCAACTCTTTGCCCCAACTTCAACCAGCACTTTCTGCTTTTTGTTGTTGCTGACTTACTCATTTTGAAACCTTGGTACGGTCTGTCCCTTCTTAATGATTTATTATGAAACCTGAAGGGATGTCTATGTGTGCTTTTGCATTAGTCACTGTTGTTTTATTATCTAAATTGAGGTTTTTGCTCGGTCTTTTTTAATAACTATATTAAAACATTTGAAGAAAATTTTGATGCTCAGAGTAGTAGCACATAGAGAAAATTTTGACTCTGAACATATTTGATTTATTCAGCTTTCAGTTAAATCTCTTAGCATTACAAGTGAGATGTCCAGTCTAATTATGCCCATTTTTTAAAATTCCTTGTGCTGGCGTCATAACATTCAAGGCCTATAGTTGCACTTGGCCTAAGATATTGAACTTGCATGGTCATTTTGAAAAACTGCAGGCCATGGTCTCTTTTTGTAGTTAAATGTTCTCCTAATCTGTGGTTCTCTGCATTATTTATTGCAAGTATTTTCACCTTTTAATTTCTTTGCCCACCCTTGGTCCTTACTAGTTTTAATATTGTAGAACCCTTTTTTCTTTTTAAGTTATTCCATCTTACAACTAGATATTTTGCTTATCTGCTATATTACTATTACTGGGCTTGAAACTAGATATTTCGCTTATCACCTATGTCACTTTTACCAGGCCTGGAACTCTGTTTCAAGCTATGATATTTTTAAACATTTACTAGGATTGGATGGAGGCACATATGCACGTGTGTTGTATGTGTGGTAGCCACATTAACCAATTTTATGAACTTCACATGGAAAGAACTTAATATTATATTTCTAGTAAGGAACACCATAAATAGCACATCATTGTGATCAGTAACCAATGTCAATATCCTTGACTCTGCATAAAACTATAACAGGCATGCACCTCCTTGACTACCATGTCTCAGTACTTTGCAATACCTGCATGTATTGCCCCAACGATCATCCATAATTGGGCATGCCCACTTGCTTAATGGGATGTTTGGCTGTCTTCTCTGCTTGTCAAACTTGGGCACAAGCGCCCATCAGATTTTATTTTATTTTTTTACTAATTATTTTATTGATGTTCTCCTGTATGATTCCTCTCAGGAGTTATAGCACATAGAGAAATGTTATCCAGCAGTTATATAGTATATGTCCACCATCTGAACATTCAATTATGGAATCATTTTAGCATTTTAAAGTTTTTATTTTCCATATGTCGTATTCAAAGATGATGTCCATCTGGTTGGATTACCTCTGACTAATTTTTGTACTTTCTTTAATGCAGTGAACAGAAGAACGTTGGTCAGGTTAGATATTGTCTCTCAAAGGCAATAACTGCAGATCCAAAGGATGTAGGCCTGAGGTTTGACCATGCGTTGCTCTATGTTGAACTTGGGGAGTACCAGAAAGCTGCAGAATCATATGCTCAGATAGTAGCAATCTATGCTGTCAACATCGAGGCACGCAAAATGGCTGCAAAGGTTATACTTCTTTCAGTATGTGATTATTATAGACTTTTAAAAATTAGATAGCTTAATTTGAATCACTGTTTTAACTTTTAGTAATCTTATGGGCTTGTATTTTGAAGCCATTCACACTCATGAATCATATGTTGTTACACTATCTGAGCACCATTTCCATTGTTGATAAATTAGCATGGCACATGAAGCTGAATCTAGCATTGTGCTTTCATTTTATGTGACAAGGATGTTTCTTATAAGAATTCAAGAAGAACTTTGATTTTAAAATAGTCAGAACAGATCTGTATTATATTGTAGTAACATTTAAAATATGAATCTGGTAAATCAAACTATGCGAAGGGCTAGGATGCTATTTGTAATTTAAATGTGGATTTGGTGCTGAATAGAGCAGAGTGGAGGAAGCGGATTCATGGAGCCGACACCATATAGTTGGGAAAAGGCTTAGATGAGTTGAGTTGAGTTGATATTCTCAGATATCTTGGTGTTTCTCCTATTTGATATCCAAATTGTAAGGAGTTTGGCTGTTATACAGTTACTACAGTCTTGAAGTATGATGCAATGCTTTGTGAATTCTACTGTCCAGATTTTCTGATGCAGGTCCATGGGCCTGAACACCCATCCCTCCATTGGTCGAGTTTCATTTTTTTCATTGTCTTATATATGCCAGATGTTGACAAGGGAAACTTTGGGCATCTGATTGTATTTTTTTTGTTCACACATGTCGTCATTTTGTCATGTGATGTACATGAGTCTATTTACTTGTGGTATTCGGTTCTGCATGCATATGTTGACCTTCCGCAGATACTTTGATGCGCTGTCTGCAGATTGATACCATTTGCAGGCATTTGCAGATTGATACCATATGACTTAACTGATTTTAAAGCAGCATTCTAAGTAATTTATTAAGGTAAGTTTACTTCTGAGCCTTGCATTTTGAACTTTCTATTTGACATCTTTCAGATGTACAGAAAGTGTGGTCAAGTTCAAAGGGCTATCAGTATTCTGGAGGACCATGTCAATGCTCATGATTCTGAAGCTGATCTGGGTGCTGTTGAGCTGCTGATTTCTTTGTACACGGAGTATAATTTACATAATCAGGCACTCAAGCTGATTGAACATGCACACTCAACGTATGGTTTGGAAAAGCAATTGCAATTGCATCTAAAAACAAAAGCAGCAATCTGCCATGCTCATCTTGGAAACATGGAACATGCTGAGGTTTGCTGTCATCTTCAACATGTTTGTTTTGTAGTTAATAAGTCCTAGCAATAAGTAAATCTGACCTGTTCGGCCATCTTCCCTTCTTGTTTAATGCCAAGATGATTCAAGTTTTAGGTGCTCAAGCTTATTTGATTGATTTTTTGTCACTACTTGCTAGCCATAACTTGATTAAATAATGTATTTTCAATGTTGCATTCGCATTTTTGGACATATAGTTGTTGCAATCACTTGTATTAGATCACATCCATTTTTCTCAGAAATTCATATGAGGCATCGTTTCACAGTGGATAAAAATAATATTTCTTTATCATGCATAGTTTTCCTTTTTCTTTGTATATTATTTATCCCAAGTCCTCCATTTCTTTGCAGGTTCTCCTTCAGGATATGCAGATGGAGTGTACTGCAGACAAAGGAGACTTGATTACTGAAGTGGCTGACTCGCTTGCAGATCTTAAGAGTTATGATTATGCATTGAAGTTTTACCTTCTGCTGGAGGGTATTTCTGGTCATGACAATGTAAGGCAACTGCTGCTGTTTTTGTTTTCTGTTGTGTCTGTGTACACACATGTATGTACCTATATGTGCATGCATAGTGTATATATGTATACTGTATGCATACACATTTACACTTAGGCTACGTTTTAAAAAGAATGTTGAAAGGCATTTTGAATTTGTACTGCAGTTGATACTGTTTGATGATTGAATTAGATTTTGTTACATACTCTTATTTTTGACATGTTATTTCAGTTAAAATTTCTCTTTAGGAAAGTAATGATCATAGTACGTTTCACAGTCCGGAAAAATCTGTCGCCTATGGGTAAACGTGAATACATGCAGAAGCAATAAAGTGAGGGGATGGGCTGATACATGGGCATTTGTTATATGATTTTTCTAAGGGAATTCCATGAATAATATTTCATGTTTGTCCATAATTTCTGAAATTATTTATGCAAAGCTAGGATTGACAAACCATTTTCCATGCAATATTTGACTAATTCTGCGTAATTGCATTGGTTGTAGCTCCCTCTTTCTGAAATGGTCCTGCCATTTCAATTTGGATAATCATCTATAGTAAGCCTCGTATAAGTTACTAGCCACCCTTTCCCTGTCAGTTTCAACTTTTAGCATTAAGTAGTTAACATGTTATCAAAGCTCAGGTTGTTGAAGATCACGTATCAAATCACCCATTGCTTTGGTTGTAGCTCCCTCATGCAAAAAATGGTCCTTCCAATCTGTTCTGATAATTGTCTATTGTGAGCCTGATAGATGTTATGAACCATCCCTTTCCTTTCAGTTTCTGCTTTTAGGATTAAAGGGTTAGTTTACATGATGTCAAACTCAATTTGTTGGAGGCCATGAGTTCAGATCCCATCCATCTCAATTATCAACTATCCCCAGTTGTTTCATTAGCCTGATTTTTGTATGTCAGCTTGATTTGTATCTGTCTCGACTTGGTTGTCCCTCCATATGGATGATCCGGATGACATGTGGGTGGAGGTGTTAAAGCCTGATATGCATTGTTGACTCATTATGCCAGCTTGAGCTTTAAGGTCAAGTGGTAAATTAACAGTCTAATGATGGTCTTCCATTCGGTGTTGGAAATCCGAGTTCATTATCTTGATCATCAAACTTCTAGTATAGCCTTGAATTACTGATCTGTCGACGTACTTCTGTGTTGGATTTATCCATTCAGCCATTTAGAACAATCTTGGTTTATGTATTGGAATTGCTAACATTTACATTTAATCTTGCTTGTTGTCTTTCAGCTATGTTTGTTTTAGGCACTACTCTTTTTCTTTTTCTTTTAATTATTACCTGTATAGCTGATTCTAAGTGACAAAATTTCTTGCCATTTACTATTAGAATTTTTTTAGGAAATTTATTTACAAAATTTATTTATTTAAGGAGATTTCTTATATGCAACTATTTCCCTTCTGAAGTTAACCAAATTGTAGATACAAGAGTGCTGAGTAGAAGTGTAAGTGCTTGTGAAGAGCATCTCAAGATTTAGTGCCTATACGGTTATTTAACTTTTGCTTTCTTGTGTGTAATATGGATAAATTTTGGTGATATATAATATTATACTTGTTATCTTATTATTTGGATACTAAAGCATTGGGCTGCAATTGAATGGCCTACCCTCAACTTTACATAGATCCGCCCTTGGTCCAAGTGAAACTGTTATACGCAATTTATGAGGCATGGAACTGGTTATGATAAATAGATACACCAATATGGGTATAACTGATATTACAGATTCTGAAAAAGATAAGGTGCACCAAATGGAGATACAACAAATATCTTGAAAAAAAAAATCATGAGGCAAAGTGGGTCTTATCATAATAACATAGCTTGTATTTGATGTAAGAACATCATCATGCACAAATTCTATATTTATGCCTTCATTCAAATTCTAAGCCATGGTCCATACTCTGTACGATTGCATGAATATTACAAATTTTAAGAGGCTATTTGGTTGCTTGCAATTCCACTTGTTTGATAGTACTTGCACTTACAAGTAAAAATACTATAATTCTATTTGTGATTGTTTGTTTGGTTTGCTTGCAATTGCAACTGCAAGAAATTCTTCTTCTTCTTTTTTTTTTGTTTGGGCAATTGTAAGTGACAATGGTGAGTACAACCATAGGGTTGCCCCTTGGAGGAATAGTGAATAAAATATTTCTATAAAATTATGATATAATATTATTTTTATACAATTTTATGTTGCAATAATATTTCTATATAATAATATTATTCTTGTTTTCATATTATTTAGATACTTGTCAATATATTATGTTAATATGCTAACTTGTATATTTGGATTACTAATATAGTTTGTGTAATTATAACCTTAACCATCCAACTTTATCAACATATTCTCATTCATCAAGTATTCTTAGGAATACTTAGCAAATGAGGATTTGTCAATTTCACGATAGTTGGAAAATTTCTAGATAGTTGTGGTTATGGTTATTGATGTGATCAGTAATGTAACCAATAAAGCCACAAGAGTAATCATAGCAAAATCAACCACGTGGCACAAGCATGGCTCCGTCGGCCCCGGCTTCTTCAAGATGTGTCGTGGCTGCCCCAACCTTTTCAGGTCGGCTTCGGCAGCCCCGGCTTCTCCAAGACGTGTCGTGGTGGCCTTGACCTCCGTAGGTCGGCCCCGTCCGTCCCGGCTTCTCCAAGATGTGCCGTGGCGGTCCCGACCTCTTCAGGTCGGCTCCGGAGGCTTCGGCTTCTTCAAGGCGTGCCGTGGCGGCCCCGACCTCTTCATGTCGGCTCCGGCGGCCTCGGCTTCTTCAAGGCATACCGTGGCAGTCCCGACCTCTTCAGATCGGCCCCGGCGGCCCCGGCTTCTCCAAGACATGCCGTGGCGGCCTCGACCTCCGCAGGTCGGCCCTGTCCGCCCCAGCTTCTCCAAGACATGCCGTGGCGGCTCCGACCTCTTTAGGTCGGCCTTGGCGGCCCCAGCTTCTTCAAGATGTGCCGTGGTGGCTCCGACCTCTTCAGGTCGGCTTCGACAGCCCCGGCTTCTCCAAGGTGTGCCGTGGCGGCCCCAACCTCTTCAAGTCGGCCCCGGCGGCTCCGGCTTCTCCAAGACGTGCCATGGCAGCCCCGACCTTCGCAGGTTGGCCCCGCCCGCTCCGGCTTCTCCAAGATGTA
This sequence comes from Calamus simplicifolius, assembly GCA_900491605.1. NCBI lineage: Eukaryota > Viridiplantae > Streptophyta > Magnoliopsida > Arecales > Arecaceae > Calamus > Calamus simplicifolius. The sequence goes on from UESW01003898.1 coordinate 1,789,723, forward strand.
CCGTGATGGCCCCGACTTTCGCAGGTTGGCCCCGGCGGCCCCGGCTTCTCCAAGGTGTGCCGTGGCGGTCCCGACCTCTTCATGTTGGCCCCGGTGGCTCCGGCTTCTCCAAGGTGTGCCGTGGTGGTCCCGACCTCTTCAGGTCCTCGGCGGCCCCGGCTTCTCCAAGGTGTGCCGTGGCGGTCCCGACCTCTTCAGGTCAGCCTCGGCGGCCATGGCTTCTTCAAGATGTGCCGTGGTGGCCGTGGTGGCCCTGACCTCCGCAGGTCGGTCCTGTCCGCTCCGGTTTCTTCAAGATGTGCCGTGGCGGCCCCGACCTCCGCAGGTTGGCTCCGGTAGCCCCGGCTTCTCCAAGGTGTGCCGTGGCGGCCCCGACCTCTTCAGGTCGGTCCTGACGACCCCGACTTCTCCAAGGTGTGCCGTGGCGGCCCCGACCTCCGCAGGTTGGCTTCGGCCGCTTCGGCTTCTCCAAGACGTGCTGTGGCGGCCCCGATTTCTTCAGGTCAGCCCTGGCGGCCCTGGCTTCTCCAAAGCAGGCCATGGCGGCTCTGACCTCTTTAGGTCGGCCCTGCGCTTGCCAAAATCACCAACCGTCTGACCCGCTCAGACTGGCATCTCCTGACCATGCTGTTGATGGGACCAGGCCCACCTACCAGCCGATTTCGCCAACTGATGGGACTTGACTCACTAACCGCTGGCCTTCCCTCTTCGATGGGACATGACCCACCAACCAGTCCAAGCTCACGTAACATCCACGTGTCTCGCAGACATTCCCTCGCAGAATGTTATGCGCCCGAACCCATGCAAATTTTAACGACCTATAAAAGGGTAAGTTCACAATAGATTCAGGTATTCTAACATAAGCATTCTCTCACTTTTCCACCCAGAGCAACTCCACCTCTAAGGGTTCTCTGGACCTAAAAGGGCTCTTTCGAGCTCTTCTTCGGCTGTGACCTCGATCACTGACTTGGGCGTCGGAGGGTTCCCACCGAAGAACCCCTCCAGTCTTGGGACTTGCAGGTCGTTCGGCTGCTCGAGAATCTTGTCAGCTGCCAGATCAGGTCTTTCGGCGCTCCGTCTGCGGTCGTGCATCATCAGATTGGCGCGCCAGGAAGGGGAAGGAGAAAGAAAACCCGAACCCTACAGTACTCCTCTTTTTTCTTTCCCTCTCTCAACAATGGTGATGACACGGGCTCAGGATGCCTCAGTTAGTCACCCTGGGGGCATCTCCCCCCAGCTAGGCAGCAGGAGACCAACATCTCTGCTGGCGATCCTCCCGTTACCTCCTCGCAACCAGAGGCGGTTGCCCCAGCTGCGGAGCAGCTGGTGGCTCTTATCCAGCAAGTCCAAACTCTCACCGCCATGGTCCATGGACTTCAGCAGCAGCAGTCCGTGGCCACCCAGCATCGGACCGCTTCCCCTGCTAGTCAGCAGTCCGCAAGGGGAGGTTCTCCTCAGCGAGAGGCTGGTCATCGTTAGGATTCCCCTAGGAAGCCTCGTCGTGAGCCTCCCAAGTGGCCACGGTCCCCCGATTGTGGCCCGAGCAAGTTTTCGCTAGAGCCGCACTGCCAGGAGGAACCAAAACGGAAGTCTCACCATCCGCATCATTTTCCTTCATCCTCCGAGCCGTCTTGGAGGGCCCCGACGATCAATCGTCAGGCGGAGGAACGCCTGGACGAGTATCACCAGCAACTGAACGAGCTCTCTAGGAAGATCAACAGCCAGCCGAAGGAGTATGCACCGTCCCCCTTACACCTGCCGGATACTGGAGGAGCTCGTCCCCTCCAGATTTCGTTTCCCCTAGATAGATCCGTATGATTGTACGATGGACCCTCTCGACCATCTCGAGAGTTACAATGCTATGATGCAAGTCCAGGATGCTATGAATGACCTTCTCTGTAAAGCTTTCCCCACCATCCTACGAAAAGCTGCTCGCGCTTGGCACTCGCGCCTGTCCCTCATAGCATCGACTCTTTTCGAGAGCTGGAAAGGGCCTTTTTGGTGCATTTTGATGCCAGCCGGCAGATCCTAAGAGTCGCAGACAGCCACTTCTTCGTTCGCCAGCAGAAGGGGGAGCCGCTGCGGGACTGTGTGGTCCGGTTCAAGATCGCCGCCCTTGAAGTCTACCATCTGACGACACGGTGGCAACGTTGGCGCTGAAGCGGGGGCTCCTTCCGTCCCGCTTCACTTTCTCTTTGGACAAGAAGCCCCCAAGCTCTTACTCCGACCTCCTTCTCCGGGCTCAGAAGTACATCCGCGCGGATGAGGTCGATCTCACCCGCCGACAATCCTCAAGGGGCTCCAGCCGCAAGCCTGCTCGCCCATAGCCAAGTGGACCTTCTCGCCCCCGGCGGCCCGAACCGCTCCGACGATCGAACTGCGAGCGTCAAAGCCTCGCCCCTCGGGAGGGTGAGCTCACACCTCTTATAGCTCCCCGCTCTCATATCCTTATGGAGATTGAGGGCGAGCCTTACCTCCAGCGGCCCCCTCCTATGAAGAAGGGCACCCCCGCGACAAGAGCCGCTATTGCCGCTTCCACTGAGACTACGGCCATGACATCGACAGTTGCTATAACCTGAAGCGCGCCATCGAGGAGCTTATCCGATGGGGCTATCTCGGAAAGTATGTCCAGAAGGCGCCACAACCGCTGCCGGCACTCATGGGACCATTGCCCGCTCAGGCCACTGTCGATAACACCCCCACGGAGCGGACGGTTGGAATGGTGTCTTGGGGAGCGGCTTCTTCATCTAAACGACCGAGAGGGGAGGAGGCGCCGGGCGATGTAGTTTTTGGGGGGTCAGCAAATGTTGACAATGTAAACAATGAAGGTGTCGTTGTCTCCATGACGATCGCCAAACACCCTGTAAAAAGGATATTAGTTGATAGTGACGGCTCTGACATCCTTACCTACGACTCATTTGTTAGGATGGGATTATCTATTGACTCTCTTCGGCCCGTAGCGACCCCTTTAGTCGGATTCACAGGGGATTCAGAAAGGGTTGAGGGCGAAATATCCTTGCCAGTGACGACCGGAACACCGCCATGCCAAAGCACAGTTATCATGAAGTTCTTGGTCGTACGAGTATCTTTGGCATACAATGCCATCCTCGGGCGCCCAGGCTTAAATTTATTGGATGCGGTCATCTCCACCCGATGTTTGTTGGTGCAGTTCCCTACTAGTGAAGGTATCGGAGAAATGAGAGGCGAGGTCAGCTCAGTCCTGCCTTGTTATCACGCAGCGTCAAGTCCTCTGAAAGCCGAGTCGGTCCCAGAGGCGCCCGACCCCAGGGAGTCCAGTAAAGGGAGAGAACCGGCCGAGAGGCTCTTAACTTTTCCTCTAGGAGATGATCCGACGAGGACTGTGCGCATCGGCGGACTCCTCCCCCCAGAAGACCATGACCGCCTCTTGACCTTTTTGCGGGCCAGCTCGGACGTGTTCGCTTGGTCGGCGTCCGACATGCCTAGTATTCCTCCGGAGGTGATCACCCATAAGCTGAACATCGATCCGAAGTACCGTTCGGTCCGCCAAAGAAAGAGGAGCTTTGCTTTTGAACGACAGAAGGCCATTGACGAAGAAGTCAACAAGCTGCTTGCCGCCGGCCATATCCGAGAGGCACACTATCCCAGCTGGCTGGCCAATGTGGTCATGGTGCGAAAGGCGAACGGAAGCTGGCGGATCTTCATCGACTTCACTGACTTGAATAAGGCATGTCCGAAGGACAGTTTCCCTCTGCCTCGGATCGACCAGCTGGTGGATTCCATCTCCGGCCATGAACTTCTTAGCTTCATGGACGCCTTCTTCGGGTATAATCAAATAAAGATGGATCCGAGCGACGAGGAGCACACGTCCTTCGTGATAGAGAAAGGCATTTATTGTTATAAGGTGATGCCCTTCGGCCTCAAAAATGCGGGAGCGACTTATCAAAGGTTGATGAATAAAGTCTTCCAAGACTGGCTGGGCAGGAACATGGAGGTCTATGTGGATGACATGCTGACGAAAAGCACCATCGCTTCCAACCACATCTCCGATTTAGAAGAAACCTTCAACAACCTCCGCCGCTTCCAGGTCAAGCTGAATCTCAGGAAATGTGCCTTCGGCGTTACAGTGGGCAAGTTCTTAGGCTTCATGGTGATCCAGCGAGGGATCGAGGCAAACCCTGAGAAGATCAGCGCTATCCTCGATATGAGGCCGTCGTCTAGCAAGAAGGAGGTGCAGCGACTCACCGGGAGGGTGGCAGCTTTAAGCCGTTTTCTCTCCAAATCAGCCGAGCGATGCTTACCCTTTTTTAAAGCCCTGTGGAAGGTGAACAACTTCGAGTGGACGGGCGACTGCCAGGAGGCCTTCGACGGGCTGAAGGCGTTTTTGTCTTCCCCACCGCTCCTATCTAAGCCAAGGGACGGGGAGAGTCTTTTTCTCTACCTTGCTGCCTCTCCAGAAGCCGTTAGCTCAGTCTTGGTGCGTCTCGATGCTGATGGGACCAAGAGGCCTATATATTACGTGAGCAAGGTACTCCACGATGCGGAGGTCAGGTACTCCAAGATAGAAAAAATCATCTTCGCCTTGATCGTCTCCGCCTGACGTCTCCGCCAGTACTTTCAAGCCCATCCCATTGTGGTGCTCACGGACCAACCCGTCCGAGCCATCCTGGCTCGCTCGGACACCTCAGGCCGACTCGCCAAATGGGCCATCAAGCTGGGAGAGTTTGATTTCTCTTTTCAAGCTCGACCCGCCTTGAAGTCCTAGGTCCTGGCCGACTTTCTGGTCGAGTGTACTTGGGCTGAGGAGCCAATCGAGGAGGCTCCTACGGAGCAACCTGTTGCCAAGCCAGAGGACGATGAGGAGTCTTGGATCCTCCATGTGGATAGCGCCTCAAATTCCCAAGGAAGCGGCGCTGGCCTCATTCTTGCGGGCCCTGACGGTGAGATGGTGGAATGTGCCCTCCGGTTTTTGTTTGAAGCCACCAATAATCAAACCGAGTACGAGGCCTTACTGGCAGGACTGAGACTCGCTCAAGAATTTGGAATAAGGTGCCTCAGAGCTTTCACTGACTGGCAACTTGTCTTCGGACAGATCAATGGGGAGTATGAGGCACGTGATTTTGCCATGACCCGGTACCTAGACAAGGTCCGATCCCTAGTTTCTCTACTCTCTTACTTCAGTATCAGCTATATTCCTCGGAGCGAGAACACCAAGGTCGACGCCCTTTCCTGCCTGGCTACCTCCACCGACAGCATCACAAGAGACGCCTTCGTTGAGCATCTAGGAAGACCCAGCATAGAAGACAGCGAGGAAATCCTTCCACTCACTCAAGAGCCAATGTGGATGGATGCCTACGTCCGCTATCTCACAGACGGCACCCTCCCCGATGATCGCAATGAAGCCAGACTGCTTAAGCGGAGGGCCTCCAAATTCATCCTCGTAAACGGACATCTATACAGAAGATCATTCTCTTACCCTCTGCTCAAGTGCGTGGGACCTGCCGACGCCGATTATGTCCTCAGAGAAATCCATGAAGGTGTCTTTGGGAACCACCTGGGGGGCAGGTCCTTAGCCCAGAAGGCCCTTCGGGAAGGGTACTTCTAGCTCACTATGAGGGAGGATGCAGCTAGGTTAGTTCAGAAGTGTGACGGCTGCCAGCGTCATGCGCACATCCAACACCAACCCTCTGCTCCTCTGAATCCACTCTCGGCCCATGGCCCTTTGTCCAGTGGGGGATGGACATATTTGGACCATTTCCCCCGGCTCCGGGGCAACGAAAGTTCCTAATTGTCGCCATCGACTACTTCACCAAGTGGGTTGAGGTCAAGGTGCTAGCCAAAATCATTGAGAGCAAGGTCAAAGCCTTCTTCTAGAAGTCGATGATATGTCGCTTTGGCCTACCTCACTCTCGTCACCGACAACGGTCACCAGTTTGACAATGCCACATTCAAGACCTGTGACGAGCTGGGCATCCGCCATCGATTTACCTCTGTCGGCCACCCCCAAACCAATGGGGAGGCCGAGGTCATGAACCGCACCATCCTTAGAGGACTCAGAACTCGGCTGGACGGATCCAAAGGTTGATGGGTAGAAGAGCTCCCTAGTGTATTATGGGCCTACCACACTACCCCAAGAGCTCCGACAGACGAGATCTCGTTCAGTCTAACTTTTGGGTCCGAGGCGGTCATTCCCGTGGAGATCGGACTGCTAAGCCCGCATGTGGAATTCTACGACCAGGAAGGCAACTCCACCAAGCTGAGGGCAAACCTCGACTTCATCGACGAAATGCATGATCGGGCGCGATTGCGTATGGCCGCTTTCCGCTAGCGGGCAGCCAAGTATTATAATGCCCGAGTCCGTCCCAAAGTGTTTCGCCCTGGAGATCTGGTTCTGAGAAAGGCCGAGGTGTCCAAGCCAGTGGAAGGGGGCAAGCTGTCCGTCAATTGGGAAGGTCCTTATCGCGTCAACAAGGCGCTCCGTCAAGGAGCGTACCGAATTGAAGAACTCGATGGCCGACCTATCCCGCGTACCTGGAATGCAGACAACCTTCGTCGATATTATCAATAATGTATCCCTTCATGATGTGAGCAATAAAGGACCTTCAACACCGAAGTCGTTTCTCCCTGCATCCGAGGGCCAGATCTCGCAAAAGGACCACGCTGGCATCGCAGCCCATGGGACACCACTTGGCCTCGACACGGCGGTACCCCCGAGTCGTTCAAGTCCCTAAGGCTCAGTAACCGGTCGAGTCGCCACTCGCAGCGGTTCTTAAACCCCGGAGGCAGTTCAAAAGGACCTCACCGGCATCGTGGCCCTTGGGACATCACTCGGCCCCGACACGGCGGTGCCCCCGAGTCGTTCAAGTCCCTAAGGCTCCGTAACCGGTCGAGTTGCCCCTTGCAGCGGTTCTTAAACCCTCGAGGCGGTTCGAAAGGACCTCGTCGGCATCGCGGCCCATGGGACACCACTCGGCCTCGGCATGGCGGTGCCCCCGAGTTGTTCAAGTCCCTAAGGCTCCGTAACCGGTCGAGTCGCTCATCGCAGCGGTTCTTAAACCCCTGAGACGGTTCAAAAGGACCTCGCCAGCATCGCGGCCCATGGGACACCACTCGGCTTCAGCACGGCGGTGCCCCCGAGTCGTTCAAGTCCCTAAGGCTCCGTAACCGGTCGAGTCGCCCCTCGCAGCGGTTCTTAAACCCCCGAGGCAGTTTGAAAGGACCTCGTCGGCATCATGGCCTATGGGACACCACTCGGCCCCCGCACGGCGGTGCTCCCGAGTCGTTCAAGTCCCTAAGGCTCCGTAACCGGTCGAGTCGCCCCTCGCAACGGTTCTTAAACCCCCGAGGCAGTTCGAAAGGATCTCGCCGGCATCGTGGCCCATGGGACACCACTCGGCCCCGGCACGACGATGCCCCCGAGTCGTTTAAGTCCCTAAGGCTCTGTAACCGGTCGAGTCGCCTCTCGCAGCGGTTTTTAAACCCTCGATGTGGTTCAAAAGGATCTTGTCGACATTGCGGCCCATGGGACACCACTCGGCCCCGGCACGGCGGTGCCCCTGAGTCGTTCAAGTCCCTAAGGCTCCATAATCGGTTGAGTCGCCCCTCGCAGCGGTTCTTAAACCTTCGAGGCGGTTCAAAAGGACCTCGCCAGCATCGTGGCCCATGGGACACCACTCGGCCCCGGCACGGCGGTGCCCCCGAGTCGTTCAAGTCCCTAAGGCTCCGTAACCGGTCGAGTCGCCCCTTGCAGCGGTTCTTAAACCCTCGAGGCGGTTCGAAAGGACCTCGTCGGCATGCGGCCCATGGGACACCACTCGGCCCCGGCACGGTAGTGCCTCCAAGTTGTTCAAGTCCCTAAGGCTCCATAACCGGTCGAGTCGCCCCTCGCAGCGGTTCTTAAACCCCCGAGGCGGTTCAAAAGGACCTCGCCGGCATCGCGGCCCATGGGACACCATCGGCCCCGGCACGGCGGTGCCCCCGAGTCGTTCAAGTCCTAAGGCTCCGTAACCGATCGAGTCGCCCCTTGCAATGGTTCTTAAACCCCCGAGGCGGTTCAAAAGGACCTCGCCGGCATCGCGGCCCATGGGACACCACTCGGCCCTGGCACGGCGGTGCCCCGAGTCGTTCAAGTCCCTAAGGCTTCGTAACCGATCGAGTCGCCCCTTGCAGTGGTTCTTAAACCCCGAGGCGGTTCAAAAGGATCTCGCCGGCATCGCGGCCTATGGGACACCACTCGGCCCCGGCACGGCGGTGCTCCCAGGTCGTTCAAGTCCTTAAGGCTCCATAACCGGTCGAGTCGTCCCTCGTAGCGGTTCTTAAACCTCCGAGGCGGTTCAAAAGGACCTCGCCGGCATCGCGGCCCATGGGACACCACTCGGCCCCGGCACGGCGGTGCCCCCGAGTCGTTCAAGTCCCTAAGGCTTCGTAACTCGTCGAGTCGCCCTCGTAGCGGTTCTTAAACTCCCGAGGCGGTTCAAAAGGAACTTAACGACTCTCAACCTTCAGATCGCCCTCCGAGGCTCAGGAGGCTTTTGACGGTCATGATTCTATCTCAGCAGTCTCTAAAAGAGCTAGACGTTTGCCCCAGCACCGGCCTCAAATTGCCACCCCGGCACCAGCCTCGAGCTCGCGCTCTGGTCTCACCCTAGTCGGCCTCGCTCCGGCTCTTCCCATCAAACTCGATCTCGACACATCGCAACAGTCCGAAGACAGAATCCGTCGACACCTTGACTAGAAGGGCGTCGCCCAGTTTCACACCGCCCCCGGTGGACTTTGCCTGCCAGTGCAACCTTCGGAATTAATCACCGTGGTACCCCCATAAGTTCAACGGCTCCCCACCTGTTCAGGCGGACTCCTAAGTTCGCAGGTTCACCGTGCGCTCGGCCGCCGCAGAGATAGGCAACAAAGAGAAAGCTTAAAAGGCCTAAACGATTGCGGCCGACGTTAAGTTACCTCAACTACCTACAAGTCTATTCAGTGGTGCGAACTCCTGTGAACCTATTTGGGCACCACCAGATATGAGTACCAGGATCTGCTGCGGCACTTTCAACACGCGTGATGCCTTACAATGGGGGAACAAAACATTCAGAAAATGGTTTTCTTTTCATTAATTGCTTTATAATGGTTACAAAATTTGACCCAGAGTCGGTACAAGGGAAGAAGAAAAATACAAAATTTCCTAAGGCCCATTCGGCCCTGGCTCCTCTCCGGCCTCTTCCTCCTCCGCTGCCTCCTCATCGCCAGGACCCCCAGGCTGAATCTTTTCGAGGTCGGAGCTACTGATATTGGGGATCGCGGACACTTTCTCCTTGCAAAATTCGAAGCCCTTTGTATAGGCGTCGAAGCTGGCCTCCAAAACCTCAAGTTGGAACTCCGCCGAGGCCTTAAAATCGGCGACAGCTTGGGTCACTCTGGCCTTGGCTTCCCGGATTTGCGCCTCCGCCTTGGCCTTGATCTCCCGGATCTGCATCTCCGCCCCGGCCTCGACCTCCCGGATCCGTGTTTCGGCGTTGGCCTCAGCCTCCTTGGCACGCGCCTCGGCTTCCCAGGCCTTATTCTCCGCCTCCTCGGCGCCGGCTCTGGCCTCATGAGCGTGGGCCTCTACCCCGGGCCTCTCGTGCCCAGCATCGACTGCCGCTGCCTCCGCTATGGTAGCTCTCTCCATCGCCGCACAAGCCTCATCCGCCGCTGCTTCAGCCCGGCCTTCCGCGTGCTGGAGCTGGCGGTATAGCCCCTCTATCTCGGCCCTAGCCTAGTCCAGCCTAGACGAGACCAGGGACAGCTGGGTCACGGTCATGGAAACCTGGCCGCTCTTGACGTCGGCTCGGCGCTCTGCTTCCTTCAATCGGCCGCCAAGGTCCTCCTCTCGGGCCTTGGCCTCCTCCTGCTGCTGAGTCAGCTTTTTGGACAGCGCACGGGCCTACCCCTTGTACTTGTTGGCCCGCCCAATAGTGAGCGCAAGGGCCTCCCCTGTATGAGTTACCGCCGCGCGGAGGGCCAAGGCCTCGTTGGCCAACTGCACCAAGGGAGCCCATCAGCCACAGATCAACCAAAGTATGCTAAAAGGAGATTATATTCGAAGGGTTACCTGAAGCACATTGACCATGACCATGTCAAGGAGGGCGATGTGGGACTGCCGCCCTATCTCCTCGGTTGCTGAGGTCCGCGTCCTCAATAGCAAGGCGGCGGCCCGCCCAGCGTCTTCCAATGTAAGCAGCCTGGGCGCCGGCCTTGCTGGCCCCCCCAGCGGCTCGATCGGTGGACGCTGTGCTGATCGGTGCTTGGGTTGCCGAGACGAACTCCCCTTCTCGGCCTGATGCTCGTTGGACCTCGTCGCCCCGGCCCTGGGGCTCCTAGTGGCAGCCTCCCCTTCTCCGGCCGCGGGAGATGCTCTCTTCGTCTCCGGCTCGATGGGAGTCAGGGGGCTTCTAACGATCGCCACCTGCCCCGCCTCGGCCAAGTCGGCGGCGGCAGGGACTTCCTCTTCGAGATCCAATCTACCACGGTTGCCTCGGTGGCGGCCGGGATCTCTCCCTCCGTCTCGGCCCCGGCTGGCTCGGGGACTACTCCTTCAGCCGGTGCCTCCTTAACCGGCTCCTCCATAGGTGCCCGAACTGGAGGGGCTTCAGGTGTTTCGGCCGGTTCAGCGCGAGCTCCCCTTTGCGCCCTCTTGGCCGGCCTCGCCTGCTCGTTGGTTGCCCGTTTCTTTTGGTGCGCGAGGGCTTCAAATTTCTCCGCAGAAAACTTCATGGCGGCATAAAAATAAAGGTTAGTACGCAAAAAGAAGAAAAAGAAGAAAAGGGAAAATTTCTACAAAATGGGCAAAAGCCACGTCCGGCCGAGGGCAAGAAAGAAGGATTTATGTGCTCACCGACTGTCGGAGCCAACTCGGCCTCGTACAAGTTCTCTGACAGGAGATCCTTGTAAGAAGGGATCTGGGAGTTAGAGAAATGGCGGAAGAGCTCCCCATCCTTATCACTTACGGCCGAATTTTCATTGGAGCTAACATCCGGTTCCCCCCATTCAGTCTTCACTCCCTATATATGGGCAAAAAGAAACCGGGACTTCCACCTCCTAATTTTGGACGGAAGACCCAATGTGAGAGCCCTACCCGGTCTGGCGGTAAACACCCACCAGGCCCCCTCACCCTGACGATGGAGTTTGTAAAGAGCCCGGAATAAGGATAGGCTGGCCGCGGACCCCTGGAAATGGCAAAGGATGACGAAGGCGCAGAAGATCTGAATCGAGTTCGGAGTCAACTGCGTTGGTACTAACCTATACCTATTCAAAAGGTTCAGGGAGAAGGGATGGAAAGGAAGCTGTAGCCCACACATAAAAAACTCCTTGTACAGAGCAACCTGTCCCGGGAGGACGGAGTTTACTCTGTCTTCGGGGCCTGGCACGGATAAACGGATGAAATCTGGGACCTTATACGTAGTCCTAATGGCCTCTACCTCCTTAGGAGTTACGGTGGATGCAATCCCCCCGGCCCCGCCGGGTTAAGGCTAGTTATGGGAGGGGACGTCGGGTGGCGGAAAGAAATGGGAACAGCTCTCACCGGGGAAGAGGACGGGTCTACTACTGGTTTCTTACCCTCTTTAATGGCTTTACGATCCATGGATCAAAGGTTGAAGGTGAAAAATGGAAACTAACCTAGGAATTTGTTAAGAAGACGAAGGCTGAAGGTCTCAGGTTGCAAGGAAGCTCGAGAGGGAAGAAGGCAGGAGGGCAATGGCAGTATAAAACTCTCTCCCAGGCCCGGGAGGCGCCTTTTATACCCCAATTTCAAACTGCTCCGCCCCAAGATCGGCCACATGGCCCTCGCCTATTACACCGCATCCCAAAGCGCTGGCCATTTCGCCCACGATCGAGGCGCCCCGCCTCGATTCCACCAAGGAGCGGAGTCTCCGGCCAATAGTAATGCTTGAAGAACGGAGCAGCAATGATGACTCCTACCTTTCTCCCATCCTCCGAGGAGCACCCCCTCAAATCGTCCGGGACCGACGTCAGCGCCCACCTACCGCATGATTACGGAAGATCTTCGAGGCGACATCGCTTCGGGAAGGCGCGCCGATTTGCCCGCCATTTAAAGCGCCTAAAGTCAGTTGTCATAGCCTTTGAATTTTCGCACTTCTTTCGCCCAAAGGGCGATTGGCGCGTGGCCCTTCGCGCTCAGGAGCGGGGGGCATCTGATGTGACTAGTGATGTAACCAATAAAGCCACAGGGGTAATCATGGCAAAATTAACCATGTGGCACAAGCTCGGCCCCGTCGGCCCCGGCTTCTCCAAGATGTGTCGTGGCGGCTCCGACCTCTTCAGGTCGGCCCCGACAGCCCCGGCTTCTTCAAGACGTGCCGTGGCGGCCTCGACCTCCGTAGGTCGGCCCCGTCCGCCCCGGCTTCTCAAAGATGTGCCGTGGCGGCCTCGATCTCTTTAGGTTGGCCCCGGCGGCCCCGGCTTCTCCAAGGTGTGTTGTGGCGGCCCCGACCACTTCATGTCAGCCCCGGCTTTTCCAAGGCGTGCCGTGGCGGCCCCGACCTCTTCAGGTCGGCCCCGGTGACCCCAGCTTCTCCAAGACGTGCCATGGTGGCCCCGACCTCCGCAGGTCGGCCCCGTTCGCCCCGACTTCTCTAAGATGTGCCGTGGCGGCCCCGATCTCTTCATGTCGGCCCCGGCTTCTCCAAGATGTGCCGTGGCGGCCCCGATCTCTCCAGTTCGGTCCCGGCTTCTCCAAGATGTGCCGTGGTGGCCCCGATCTCTTCAGGTCGGCCCTGGCAGCACCGGCTTCTCCAAGGTGTGCCGTGCGGCCCCGACCTCTTCAGGCCGGCCCTGGCGGCCCCGGCTTCTCCAAGATGTGCCGTGGCGGCCCCGACCTCTTCAGGTCGGCCTCGGCTGCCCCGGCTTCTCAAAGACGTGCCGTGGCGGCCCTGACCTTCGTAGGTCAGCCCCGTCCACCCCGGCTTCTCCAAGATGTGCCGTGGTGGCTCCGACCTCTTCAGGTCGGCCCCGGCGGCCCCGGCTTCTCTAAGGTGTGCCGTGGCGGACCCGACCTCTTTATGTCGGCCCCAGCGGCCCCGGTTTCTCCAATGCATGCCGTGGCGGCCCCGACCTTTTCAGGTCGGCCTCGGCAGCCCCGGCTTCTCCAAGACGTGCCGTGGCGGCTCCGACCTTCGCAGGTCAGCCCCGTCCGCCTCGGCTTCTTCAAGATGTGCTGTGGCGGCCCCGATCTCTTCAGGTCGGCCCCGGCAGCCTTGGCTTCTCCAAGGTGTGCCGTGGCGGTCCCAACCTCTTTAGGTCGGCCCCGGTGGATCCAGCTTCTCCAAGATGTGCTGTGGCGGCCTCGACCTCCGCAGGTCGGCCCTGGCTGCCCCGGCTTCTCCAAGATGTGCCGTGGCGGCCTCGACCTCTTCAGGTCGGCTCCGGCGGCCCTGGCTTCTCCAAAGCAGGCCGTGGCGGCCCCGATCTCTTTAGGTCGGCCTTGCGCTTGCCAAAACCATCAACCGTTTGACCCGCTCAGACTGGCATCTCCTGACCATGCTGTTGATGGGACCAGGCCCACCTACCAGCCATTTCCGCCGACTGATGGGACTTGGCTCACCAACCGCTGGCCTTCCCTCTCCGAAGGGATATGACCCACCAACCAGCCCAAGCTCACGTAACCCCCATGTGTCCCGCAGACATTCCCTCGCGGAATGTCATGCGCCCGAACCCTTGCAAATTTCAACGGCCTATAAAAGGGTAAGTCCACAAGAGATTCAGGTACGTTAACATAAGTACTCTCTCACTTTTCCACCTAGAGAAACTCCACCTTTAAGGGTTCTCTGGACCTAAAAGGGCTCTTTCGAGCTCTTCTTCGGCGTGACCTTGATCACTGACTTGGGCGTCGGAGGATCCCCATCGGAGAACCCTTTCGATTTTGGGATTTCTTGCAGGTCGTTCGGCTGTCCGAGAATCTCGTCAGTTGCTAGATCAGGTCTCCCGGCGCTCCACGTCTGCGGTCGTGCATCATCAGTTATTACTATTTTTAAAATAATGTAAAATCAAAGTTTTAAAAACTGTGGGATAGGGGTATTCCCGTTTCTCCATGGTATGAAATGCTATGGTGTCATGCTCTAATAGGCGTCCCTATCTCTCTCCTATTTTTTTTCCCATGTCTCTCTTATTTTGATTATTTCTTTTTGTTTCTTCTTTCCTTCCGTTCTTTCTTGCCTTTTCTTCTCCTGTTCTCCCTTTTTTTTTTTTTTTTTTTTTTAACTTCTTTCCTTCCCTTCTTTCATTCTTTCTTTTTTCCATTCCTTCTTTCTTTATTTCTTTTCTTTTCCCATTATTTTCCTTTTCTTCTTTTCTCCCTTTTCTCTTTTCCTTCCTTTATTTCTTTTCTTTTCCCTTTATTTCATCTCTTCTTTGTTTTGTGCTTTTTTTTTCTTCTTTTTGTGCTTTTTTTTTCATCTTTCTTCTTTCCTTGTGTTGATGGGTTTCAAAGTTTTAGTGCTATCCCAGTCATTTTTTTTCTAGGGGAACACGATGGGATGATTGAGAGACGTGCCCGTACTGCTAGGACTTAAAACCTTGTGTAAGATAATATTAGTATAATAATATCATTGTGTTTTGTTTTATATGAGGTGTGCATTCATCTGTGCGTGTGCACATGTGTCTAATAGTAATAATGTGAGTGGTATGATAATATGATAAAGCATGTTAATAAATTAATATGGATGTTATGATATGGTATACTAATTCTTATAATATGCAATAATTATAATATTACTATAATATCATACCAATGAAATCATGACATCATTGATAATGACATCAAAAGTGTTATTTAATTATCTATATTGTTATTGTTATATTAATTGCTGCATTATGTAAATATACAATATCATAAATGTTACAATATGGTATGCTAATTCTTGTAGTATCCATAGTTCTTGTAGTATCCATAGTTGTAATATTTCTATGATACTATACTAATAATCATAATAGTGTTGATAATAACATTGGACAATTTTATTTAATTATCTATATTGCTAGTTATATTATTTGAATATATAATATCGTAAATTGTATAGTGTTGTTGTAGTTGCATGATATAATAATATAATAAAATGATAGCAATATATTATTTATCATTATTTTTATATGAAATTATGAATACATGATAGTGTGATAATATGAACCTGACTTAGTTACACTTGAGAAGGTATCGACTTAGTTCTAGTCAGGTCTCAATTTGGATGATGGAGGTCTCACATCCAATGATTTCAAATTCTAGCGAAATGTCCTATGGGATGGATTAATGTCTCATGTGTTGGAATAGGTTACCGATCGTCTCACCATTGTTCTAGTGTCCCAATCGATGCCTCTTGGTATATCTCCTATCTCAACTGTTGGGATGGGATAGAATAGTAGTGTATCTCGTTCTATTAAAAATTAAGACAGTCCGACCCCCATAGGATTTAAAACCTTGCCCACATTGATGATCTAAACCATTGGACGTGATTTATCACATTTAAAACATTTAAATACCAAAAATCTTGTGATTCGGAGACTCGTAACATATGTATCAAGTGGTCAAAAAATAGGATAGTTTGAATACCTTGAAACAATATATTTTTTTTAACCTCTAGATGCACCGACTAGGGTTCTTCAAAATCACATAATTTTTAATGTGTAAGCAGTTTAGAGGTAGTGGATTACATCCAATGATTCGGATTGTCGATGTGGAACACCATTATCTAAGTATAAACTTGACTAAATCTGAGTAAAGATCTTTTCGAGTGTACTCAAGTTAAGCTCATTATACTATCGTATAATAAAATATTACTATTGTATAGTAATATACTACTTTATTATATTAATGCTGGAAGCATGCTTGAAAAGGATAGCATCAGTGGGATTATGATAGCAAGGATGCTATAAGTTAGTCCCTAGACATGTTGCAACTAATGACTACAACTTGTGTGCAATCAAATGTTGCTGTAAATCCTTTTACAAAGAAGGGGTCAGATGTTGCAACTTGCAACTTAATTGCCTGCAACTGAAGTGCCCTGTGTGAAAACAAATGCCTGCAAGTGTCTTTGTGCACGTCATCTTGCAGCAATCTAACTTGCTGCTTGCTGCTAGGCCTAATACTTTTAAGAGATAAAATATTAAATAAATAACAGGGTGCGAAACCAATTTCTACAAGTGTCTCTGTGCAAGTCATCTTCAGCAATCTGACTTGCTGCTTGCTACTGAGTTTAGTGCTTGAAGTATCTAAATAATCTCTTGTTTTTCAATAAGCCATATGTGTAGCAATGATGTAGTATCATTCCTTCATGTTATGATATATGATCAATCACAAATATCTATGATCTATCTCTCTGTACCTTGCTTATGTAAGGCCAAGAACAATGGAATCTGCTTCCCTAGTGGACCTAGAAATCAAAGCCTATTTGGTACAACTTCAAGCGTGGTACTTCACACACACACACACAAGGGGGGGGGGGGGGGGGGGGGGGGGGGGGGGGAGCGAGAGAGAATCCACTAGTTTCTCTTCTGTGTCAGAGATACAATTTTCATCATAATACATTTTAATAATAGTTGAGTACCCTCCACAGAATTGTCCATGGGATATTGTACCTTTAATACCTTATTATTCTCTTTACTATTCACAAGAAGATTAAGGCACCCGATTATTTAGAGTACTTGTATTGTGCTTTCTCCTTTGTTCTTCTATTTCTGAATTCATCTTTCTTTTGGATTGCAAAGTCACCTATATAGTCATGTTTGATTAGCCATAATATATTCTGCTTGCTCATTGTATTTATTTTTCACTCCTAAAAATTATCTTCTTTTTCTTAAATATGTTCAATGAGTCCAGGCTTAGATGAATATATGTTGGTCTTAAGTTTGCTTCTAATAAATACTATTGGCAAGTCTCCCTGTTAACTTATCTTTGTTGTTTGATTTTCTTTGAACCTCCTCTTTTTACTCTCCTTAAGATATATGAATTTAGTTTGCCCCAAATGATCTGGTTCTTCCAAAAATTTAAATCTTAGTTTTCCTTCTTAGTTTTTTTATTTTTATTTTTTAAGTCACTCTTTTTTTTCTGTACTAAATTTAACTTGGTTTAGCATGCAATGCATTTATAATAGCTGTATTCATTCAGTTTTTATTTGGACTTGCAAGAGGGAAGTTTTAATTCTACATTGTTGTGGTGCTAATTTTCTTCACAAAGCTATTTTTGGCTTTTTTGTAGCATCTCAGTTGAAGGCATTTTTTTTCTTTTAATATCATGTCAGTACAAATCTATGGCAAAGCTCACAACAAGTTAGTGTTTAATAGGTGAAATTTAAAATTTTTGGAGTTAGATTATGTTGCGAAGTTGCTTGCAGGACGGTTAGTATGGCAGAGATATCTTTTTTTTTTTGTACCGGGTGTTGAATGTGAAGTAGTTCATCAAGTTGAATGGAGAAAAAGGATTTATGTAGCTGACCCCAACTGGTTTAGTATTGAGGCTTTGTTGTTGTTATTGAATGTGAAATAGTTCAAATGCTTTTTCACAAAAATTATCTCCATGCTGTTATTATATCTCAGCCATACCCTACTTTATGCTTTAATTTATTTGTTCTCCTATAAAGGTTTTTTGTTTGAATATTTTGCAATTCTGTATATCTGCAGGGTGATTTGCATCTTAAAGTTGCTCAATGTTACATAGCCCTGAAGGAAAGAGGAAAAGCTGTTCCATTCTTCTACAAAGGTTCTTCATATCTTTCTCTGTTGTGACATTATTAGAGAATCAGTCTGGATGATTGCTGGAAATATGTTTTGCACTAGCTTACCTGGTTTATTTACTTATTATTAATTATTTGCCATATTCATATTTTCTTTTGATCAAATATTTGCACTCCCTTGCCTTTAAGCAAAAACAATGTTTTTGTTGTTGTCAAGGATCAACAATTATTGCCACACAACATGTTGAAATAAATCTATACTTGTTAAGATGGGCCATTACTGTTGCATGGTCATGCATGTAATAATTAGACTTGAATATGTATCCAAGCATCTCACTTGGCAAGAGGAAAATTGGTAGTACATGGACAAGTAGGAAAGAAAAAGAAATTTTATATAATCTCTTTCTCTCTCTCTCTCTCTCTCATATTTTGATGTCTTCAATAAACATGTTTCTATCATCCAAACTCAACTTCAATTTAAGCTGTAAGAAACATGAGAACACACAAAGTATTTTAAAATGTGCATCCTTGATAAGAGCTAAAATATCAGTTTTAATGTGATTATGCTAGGTTGGATGAATTTTTGGAAGAACAGGATGGGAGTAACAGTGGATGGTAGACACTATATATGGGAGAGAAGAATTTTGAGTTTTAGCTTCGATGATCCTTGCTTTCACTACATTGTTAGCATGGATAGGATCCATAGGGAACAATAATCATATAAAGAATGATATTAAGGTGAATGGCAATTTTAACTTTCTTAACTCCGCCAAGGTCTGTCCCAAGCCCGGGTAAAGGAGGAGGGTTGTGTTAAGTAGCTGACTGCCAGCGTAAAACTCCATTAGATTTCCTAAAATATGAATCTGCTAAATCAAACTATGTGAAGGGCTAGGACGTCTTAGTCCTGAATAGAGCAGAGTGGGGGAAGTAGATTCATGTAGCCAACCCCATGTAGTTGAGAAAAAGCTTAGATGAGTTGAGTTGAGTTGAGACAATTTAACTTTCTTGTTAGAAGTTATTCATTTTCATTTCTCCAATTGTGATTTTAGTTAAATTAATTCTGTTCTGACTGGTTGCTAGAAATGTCTTGAATGCATTGCATTACTTTCTGTCTGGTGGGGAATGGTCACGAATAGCAGTAGGAGAATATTGTAAGCCAATAAAACGGTATAGGATTTGAAATTCATTGTCTGATGTCACCTTGTAGTTACGCTGATACTTGAACTAGGCCACCTTGACAAGATAGTGGAATACTCTGCACTCTCACTCTCACTCTCACTCTCAGACATACACAAGTACATCACATGCTCACACTAAGTATACGTCTTTCCTTTTTCTGGATACCTTTTGCTCTACTAAATCCTGTTATGTGGTTTTCTTTATATTTTTGTTACTCTAAACATGACTAAGTCTTGATTGCTATCTATCATTGCATGTTACTTTGCATCTATTCATCTTGAAGGGTTTTCTTGTTTCCACATGTCTTATGAGACTTGGTCATTCAACCAGGTATGCTGTGTCATACCACCTTTCGTGATTGATCTAACTATAATCTTAAAGCCTTTAAGCCCATCTCATAGCAGAATCTCAATATTTTCTAATGCCTGTAGATGCACAGTTCATGCATTGTTTATTTTATTTATTTTTCATTTTCCTGTGCTTCTTTGTTTTTGCGGCGGCGGCCGGGGGGGGGGGGGGAGGCTCTACGTTTTCTAGAAATTTCTTATTATTTGCTGTTTGATATGTGAAATGTTTTTCAGCTTTATCGACAATGGAGGATAATATTGATGCCCGTTTAACCCTATCCTCCATTCTCCTTGAAGAAGGAAAAGAAGATGAAACTATTAATTTGCTTTCCCCTCCCAAGAGTTCAGGTAATCAAATTCTGAGGCATCAGTTTTTTCCTCTAGTCACCAAATTGTTCATAGAGATTCACTGGCATCTTTTGTTTCCTAAAAGTTGTATTGTGGTTTATTGTATAGAGCCAGTCTTTGATTTAAGTTCCATGAAATCCAAACCCTGGTGGCTTAGTGGGAAAATCAAAATGCAGCTTGCTAAAATTTATCATGCAAAAGGGATGCTTCAGGATTTTGTTGAGACAATCTTTTCGTCAATTCGCGAAACACTACTTGTTGAATCCATGAACCGAAAGGTAGACTTGTGAAGCATTCCATTCCAATACATGCATACACACACAGATACCACATTCTCTTTCTTGGCTTGTTTGTTGCAGGATAATATGAACAGTGTAACATGAATACACACACAGATACCACATTCTCTCTCTTGGCTTGTTTGTTGCAGGATAATATGAACAGTGTAACATGAAGCCTGTCTTTTTATTACTTTGACGTATTTGGTAGATTAATATGTTATAGTTGAAATTTGCTGTTGTGGTAAATCCTCTCCAAGTGCATCTCATTAAACATGAAATTTAAGCCAAATGAGTTCCGTGTACAAGTGTTTTATGCTGGTATTTGAACACAATGACTACTGCACCAGAGGTTGAAGGATAAGCTAGAAATTGATAGTGACATAGTCCAGTTAGATTCTTATGCACTTGATCTCTTTGTCCATCAAGTAGGAAATTATGTTGATGATGACAAGAAGGCCAAGGAAGTGAATAACACCCTTACGGATGGAACAAGTTATCATTGTCGTATGGTCTTGGATATATCTTCGAACACCTCCTTGATCAGCACATCTGAAAGCATCTGCATTCAATTGAAACAAGCTTATTGAATGCTCAATCTAATGGACTTATTTTTCTCTAAAAAATCTAATGGTCTTATTTTGCAACATTGGAGTAGGAAGAAAGCTGTTTACCAAACTATGAGGATTCATTTGTTCAGTCTCTTTGTAAGAAGGGTTTGCATGTTGAGCAAACCGCTGTGAGAGCTTGTTGCAAAAAAGGGGCTTCCTGTAAGTTGCCACCCATGAATATTATGCAGTGAAGTTCCTTAAATGAGTTAGGCTTTATCTAATGGGCTTATTTCTCTTTCAGAAATCTATTGGATTGATTTGGCTGCATTGGAGTAGGGAGAAAGTTGCTTACCAAATAGTGAAGAGTTGATTGTTCAAACTTCTAGTGTCTTTGTAAGAAGGATTTGCATGTTGAACAAACCTCTATGGCGGTTTTGTTTCAATCATCCTATAAGCTGCCAACCATGAACATGATGCAGTTACATTTCTTCAGTTGAGTAAGGCAATTCACAAGGCAATTCTAGGAATAACAGTCACCTGCCTCTGCCTTAAAAGCATTCATATACACTATCCTCAAGGTTTGCAGGATGCTCCTCGGTAGGTTTAGATGATGTTATAAAGCAATGATTTTGGGAGGATATGGTTGGCATAATTCAATAGATTTTTAGTGGAGAGAAGATGTTTATTGGAGAAGATTTGAATGGGTATGTGGAAAAATATAATGTAGATTTTGAAATAGTATATGGAGGTAGGTTATAGTTTTATATATAGGAATGAAAAGGAAGTTAACATTTTAGAATTTGTAATAGCATATGATTGGGTACTAACCATGGATTGATGAACCTAACTGAACTAATCGGTTCGGGTTGAACTAGACTGAACTGATCGGAAACCGGTAAAAAACACACTGTTACTATATTCCTATCTAAGTTGATAAATCTTTTAAGTTTGACAAGTATTGATCAAAACCTTACAAATTATATTTTTAAGATATTTTTTTTTGTCATTTTGTTTTCTCATTATTTTTAAGTTAAATTTTTGAATTTTTTATTTGGAGTGAAAGTACTTTAACTTGATATTTATTAAATCAAAATTTCTTGAAATTTTCTAAACTTGTTCTTAAGAAGCAGAGTTGACTTCTTATTTTTGAGGAATTTAATTTTTCTGATATTTTTGTTAAATATAAATGTATAAGAAATCTTATTTAAATGATTTTAAATGAAAATAGAGAGAGAGAGAGAGAGAGAGAGAGAGAGAGAGAGGCTCTTAGCCTACCTCTCTTTATGTAAGTGATCCCAACCCCACTCCTGAATCAACCTAAACACATAAAAAAAAAGGAAGAAAAAGAGAAACTATGAAAAAATAAAAAATTAAAAAAAGGGCATACCAATCCAAATCATTGGTATGCTGCTAGCTTGGCTCAGTACCGAATCGAGCTGGTTCCAGTACACAGTTCAGTGTACTTTGGTATTAGCTAATATATGTTTTAGAAAGAAGGTTTTTTATTTAATAACTTTTCAAAGAGGATATAATATATTTTTTCTTATTAGTAAAATTGGTCGAGTTTTGTATAAAGATTGCAAGATTGTATTATGTGAGAGTTTAACTACTCAACTAGATTGATGGTGTTGGGTGTATGTATTCAGAAATAAAGGAGAAGGAATAAAGAATATAAGAATCTGAGGACTAGATGGTAGAATTTGAAAGGAGAGAGTAATAGTTTTAACGGATATAATGATCAAGGACAAAAAATAGAGTCTATATAGAAAAATCAATATTATATGGGAAGGGATGGCTAATAGCATTAGGAAAGTAGTTATAGAAGTATTAGGGGTCAAAAAATTTAATTTGTAGTTAAGGTTAAAAGAGAGTGCTAGGAAAATTTACTTATATTTAGAAATAGAGAAGCATATAACAATTATAAGATGACTACAAAAGAAATTGAAAAGATAGCACTGAAGGTTAATTTCAAAGCATATGAATAGTTATATTATAAGTTAGAAATTAAGGATATATATGTATGTATGTAGAGAGAAAGAGCGCGCTAGACTTAGCTACATTCGAGTATAGTCTAGATCTGGTCACCTTCGAATCCACATAGTTCACGGATCCCAAAGATGAAAAGGGTGGAAAGGGTTGGGTGGCTTGGGGATACATGCAGATTTAAGAGTAAGGGAGGTGACTGGATCTTGGACTTGGTTGCATTCAAATGTAGCCAAGTCGAATGTAGCCAAGTCACTTCTCTCTCTCTCTCTTATATATATATATATATATATATATATATATATATATATATGTAAGGCTAAAAGAAGGAAGAACTTGAGATATGATTTAGGTTAAGTGGACCAAAGATGAAAATCAAAAAGTTTTAGAGACGGATGAGATTAAAGAAAGATGAGGAATATATTTTAATAAATTATTAAATAAAAATCGTGTAGATGAATTATGATACTTTACTAGCTTTATTGAAGATACAAATATTATGTGTGCTCATAGAATTAGAATTTTTGATGTAAAATAGACTATGAAGAAAATGAAACCATGAAGAATAGCGACTTGACAAAATTCTTATGGAGGTTTAAAAGTATTTAGATGATGTAAGAGCAACTTAATTGACAAATTTAATAAGATCTTAGAGTTTAAGAAGATGGTGAATGGAGAAAGAACACCATAGTATTGAACACTAATTTATAATAATAAAGGTGATATTCAAAGTTTTATCAACTACCCTGATATTAAACTCATGCATACTATGAAACTTTTAGTTGACAACCAGCTTAAAACTCTGTCAAATTCCTTAAAACATGAATCTACTAAGGCAATACTGAAACAACATGTGAATAAATTAAGTATAACATAAATATGTATGTTAAGATGGATATGTGGTAAAACTTCAAAAGATAGAATTAGAAATTAATATATAAGAGAAATGATAGGAGTAGCTCCAATTGAAAATAAAATGAGAGAAAATTGTTTATGATGGTTTGGACATATACAACGAAGACCTTTATATGCTCAAATTAGAAAGAGTGATCTTTTAACAATTCATGGTAAGGATAGAGGTAGAGGTAGATTTAAATTAACATGGATAGAAATAATTAAAAAGACATAATTATTTGTAATTTGAATGTCGACCTAGTCCTAAATAAAGCAGAGTGAAGGAAGTAGATTCATGTAGCCGGCCCCATGTAGTTGGGAAAAGGCTTAGATGAGTTGAGTTGAGTATGCTATGAAACTTTAAGAGAAGATAATTTAGTATAAATTAAGATGTAATACAAAAATATCAAAGAATCAATTTAATTTTATGCTAGGAAGGTTGACTATATAAGTTATTTTTCTTCTTAGGAGATTAGTGTAGAAGAATAGAGAAAAGAGGCAAGATGTTCATATAGTTTTTATTGATTTAAAGAAACATATGACGAAGTTCCTATAAAGGTCTTATGGTGGGTGCTAGAAAAAAAGGATTACTATTAGAAAGCAAATGTAAATATAAATTACTAATGTATATCCCCTTGGAATAGCTCATGTTTACAGCTATTTCTTGTTTGGTGAGTAATTTGAGTAATGTGTGTTTTCATGCACTCAAAGTACCATAATTCACCTTTCCTTTGAAGCAGTGGACTTTGTTTAAATGTGCATAAGGAGTTTACAGTTATTCTTGTTTGGTAAGTAATGCAACTGACTACTGTTGTCATGCACTCAAAGTTCCTAGAATTCACCTTTCCTTTGAAGTAGTGGACTTCGTTTAACCACCAACAAGACTCTACAATTTATCATGAGCTGATCTACTTTACCTAGAAGCTATCATGTTGTTGCCCCCTTGTGAAGGCTGCTTTTGTTTTGCAAGATGCATATTGCTACAACACTTGAATTTAGCCTAATATGCAGGACTACCAAATAGTTTTGTGCTCTTGATTAAGGTTATTTACCTGCTTACTATGACATTCTTAATTTTTTTCATGTCAAAAATAAATTACCTGACTTCATGTTTTCTGCAATGATATTATATTTTAATAGGTGAGACCAACCAAAAAGCTTCCAAAAAGTGTTCTATTTGAAAGGGCCAAGTTGTTGGGTGAACAACATGCTGATGATGTCTTTCATGGGTTTAAACCAGTTGCAACAACATCAGAATTGTGAGCTATCTTATCCCATTTCAGCATCTCTAACAGTGTCATCTACATTTGAATGTCTATTGTTAGTAAATTTATTCTTTATAAAACTTAATGTAGGAGGTCTTTAGTTATGTTGGTTTTGATTAATTGTGTTTAATTTGTACTAATTCAATATTCCTGGGAAATGAGCTGTCCTTTTTGATCTTGTATTTGGTTAGTACATCAATAAATTCTTGTAGTTTTGTGCGGTCCACTTGGTAGACATAAAGTTGTCACCTGTTCGCTTGTTCATACTTTCTTGTTGTATGTTGCTTTAGTTTTTCAGATATGATATATTCTTTATTGCAGGAGCAAAGCAGCTAGAGCAAAGAAGTTGCTTCAAAAGAAGCAAGCTTTAAAGGAAGAAAAGAAAGCAGCGCTATTAGCAGCGGGGGTGGATTGGCAAAGTGAAGACTCGGATAATGAAACCGTGGTAGAGTGAGAAATGGGTATCATTGTATTTTTGTTGCTTTGATCTTGATTATATTCTTTTTACCTCTTTCATATTGACTTGTTTTTTGTATGGTTCATCCATGATATTTTTAGCGGAAGGAAATACAAGAGCCTGCTCTGCCTGGACTCCTGACTGATGAGGAAAATCATCAACTTGTATTAGATGTTAGTTATTTCCTTCCATCACCTGTTTTTTTTTTTGTCTATGATTTATTTGATATTATGTTTTCTTGTGCCTGTTGGTTGTACTCTGAAAAGCTTCGTGAATTGGAGTTGTGCAGGCCTGCTGACTCAAATAGAGGTTATACTGTCTAGTTCACTATATATTAGGGAGAGTTGTTTATAAGTACAACAGAAACAATTTATCATTTTAATGTTCACAATCTTATGAGCAGTGTAACCTTTTGTGTTATATAGCTAATGGTTATATTCATCCATTCAGATTGTCTAATCGTAGATTCATGAAATGAATCTTTATGTTTGTAGTTTATTTGACCAACAGCCTGGTACATGATTATTCTGCTGAAAGGAAATGGTATCATAATGTCTGTCCATATATTAAAATATTTAGAGGTTGATCTTATCAAAGGGAACAAAGATTAGATCATATGAGGCTGTACAAATGTAGGGCCAGAACAGAGGTTCTCTTTGCAGGACCTTTTTACCTCCAACGAGGAGCAGGTAAAACGTAAAATCATTTCTAAATGTGAATCCTGTTACAAGTAATAATATTTACGCCTTGTCTTGAATTAAAATCTTCTTAAAAATGCAGATAGATGATCAGTATCAATTAAGTTTATTCTGGTTTCTTCCTCATTGTGGCTGCCATCCATGGCCAGCTTGCAGCATGCAAGATTTTAAATAGTAGCATTGTATTTTCCTGATAATCTGTGCTTGACCAACTGAAGATAGGAGATTTCTCAAATTGCTGATGAACAGATAGCACTCCAACTAGAGAAATGTTTGTCTATCGGTTTTTAAATCTTTGATGATAGCTCATCTTGGCTTATATTTTGCACTTAGCCAACAAAACCTCATGCTGCTTTCTTCTTTTGCTCTTGCATTTGTAGCTCTGCAAAGCACTGGCGTCCTTGCAGCGATATTGTGAAGCATTAGAGATCATCAACCATACTCTGAGATTAGCATACAACATGTTAACTGTTGAGAAAAAGGAAGTCCTTCGATCACTGGGTGCTCGTAAGAATACTTTGCTATTTCCTATAAATGTTGAATTTGACAATCCATTAGGAATGACTCTTCGCAATATGTTTGAGTGTTTTTTGTTATTGTTCACCAGAACTTCCAATGTTACAGATTTAGGCATTTAGTATTTTAAGCTGTGTTGTACCTTATGTTAACATCTTAAACTTTTCTCTGCCTACAGAAATAGCATATAACACTAGAGATCCACAACATGGATATAATTATGTAAGATATATGGTTCAACAACATCCTTACAGCTTAGCTGCCTGGAATTGCTATTACAAGGTTGTTACAAGGTAATTAATATCACTAATTTACTGGGAATAAGTACTGCATACAGTAGTTGTGACGTTTGTTTGCATCCATGGTCATAAGATGTATTGGAGAGGTTGAGCTCTAGAGGAAATTTATCTGATGCAGTGTTGCACCCAGTTTGTAAATTGTTACCTAACTACAGCTTTTTTTCGCTTTCTTCTTAAAGTTACATGGTAGGAAAGGGACCTTGCCAAGCTCTTTTCTGGAAGTTGTGACAACCTTTCACATATATTCTCCACCATCTACTTGCATTGCGTACTTCCGTCTTCATGCTCTTAATTTCATCATTTCTACCATTTTAGCAGAATATCAGATTTTTGAATTTGTTCATTATCCAGCCTGAAAAAGTTCAGCAAAAATAGTCAGGACCATGTCTTTGGTTTGCCATTTAGAGGATTCAACTATTGGCGTTGGATTTCTCATTAAACAGCAGGAAACCTTTGTTCTAGCAATCGCATTTAAGCAATGTTTCAGATGCTGTTAGAATGAGATGAAACCTCAGTACCATATGTTCTGATTGAAAACAAGCCCTTGCACAAGCCTTGAGATGTAGAAACCAATTAGACTGATACCACTGACTGTGCCAGTCCATGCTGCTTGGTAGCGGTCAGTATTGTGATGGTACCATATGGATCATAATGGTTAGTGCTAGTTGCTTTTCTTTCATTGTTTTCTTGGTCTCGATATAGGATATTGGTATATACCATAGGGTACATACCAGTATTGGTGCGTTCCATATTGGCAAGTACCATAGGGTATTGGTTAGTGCTAGTTGCTTTTCTTTCATTGTTCTCTCATCTTGATACGTACAGATCATTGCATGCTATACTGGTATTTACTATCTCATATTGGGCATGCCTTATCCCATATCGTATTGTACTAAGACAGAACCAAGACTTGATATGGGGGTGCACTGATGCTGGATTGCTGGCATTGATGCTCATATTGCAGGGTTCAATACCAATAGGGGGAAGAAAATTCATGTTTTTTCATTTTTGTCAATTCGTGGTCGAAGAAAAGGATTAGGGGGCGAGAAAAGTCATCGGATGTCAGTGGAATCAGGTGTCGAGGAGGCTGGGAAGTGAGTGGAAGGACTATAAGACCCTCCTTCCCTTCTCTCCTCTCTTCCTCTCTTTCTGAATTCCCCCTCGGTCTCTCCCCCTTCTCTTTCTTGGTCAAAAGGCTCCTTGGAGAACACATCACTACTAGAATAAAAGAGAGAATGAGGGACATGTTTCCTTTCTGTAATTTCTTTAGAAAACAGCTAAACTAGTTAGTTCAAGCTTGGTACTGGCAGAATTGGCCGTGATGCTGGACCACACCGGTCTATTTGGATTGATATGTTGAATATATACTTTTTCGGAGTTCCAATGTATTGACACCAGAAACCCATCGAGACGTTATGGTATTGATGATACTTTACCAAGCCGTTGGTGTCTAAAACCTTGAAAGCGATCCACCTAACAAGCAAAATGTTTATGTCCCTTAAAAATATATATAAGATGAATTGTTAAGTGAAACAATAATGAGCCAATTATGCCTGCAATATATTAACATGCTTAGTTCATTTGTTCATTGTTTATGCTGAAGATGCTTAGCATCTTACCATGGAGTCAGTATGTTTCATCTTGTTGAATTTAAGAAATGACAAAATGCTAAGCAGAAAGCAACCGTATCCTAAAATCTTTATTTTATGACTCTTGTATCCTGGTAGTGTTTAGAATTAGTTAGATTGTTGATAAAGAGTTACCATGAGGTTCCTTAAGTTTTTGATGCGTTGTGCATGTCACATAATTCTTGCTAGTATTGATTTTCAAGTGGTGCTAATATATTTGTTTCCATCTGTTGTGTAGATTTGACACCCGCTTTTCAAGACATTTTAAATTTCTACATTATATGCTGGTCTCTCGGAGAGATTGTGTACCTGCTTTGCTCATAAATGGCCATCAATTTACTATGATCAGCCAGCATCAAACAGCTGCTCGGGAGTACTTGGAAGCTCATAAACTACAGCCGGAGAATCCACTTATAAATCTTTGTGTTGGTATGGTATTCTATTAGTCAAGTTGATTTTTTCTTCATTTCTAGCACTTACTATAGAAAGTTATTTTTTCCATTATCTTGCAGGCACTGCTTTGATTAACTTAGCCCTTGGGTTTAGGCTTAAGAATAAGCACAAATGTGTGGCACAAGGCATGGCATTCCTATACAACTATCTACGGATTTGCAATAATAGCCAGGTTCGAAAAGTTGGATTATTAGATAGGTTCTGTACATTCTTTACATCCATTAACTTGCTATGGTGTTGTACCTTTTCTTGTACTTTGCTACATGAGCATCTTATTGCGAGTTTCTACATTTGTATAACATGTGTATGCACTAGACTGGGCATTCACCCAGTCATGCTGGGTTTGATCCAAGCCCAAGCACAATATGTCAGGCTTAGTCCCTAGCCCTAACCTGTGTGGACCTAGCTCAGAGCCTAAAATGCTTAACTGGGCTTGGCCTACCTGTTAAGGCTTGGGCCTAAGGCTAACTCAGTGCAACCTGACAACCTAAGAGAAGGATTTGTCTCAACCTTTTCTAGACATTTGGTTGCATTGTGATTAAGAGAAAGGCATAATGGTTGAGAGAGGAGTTGTGGTTGGGTAGGAGCTTATTAGCCAGAATTCTACCTAGGGTAACATGCTTTGAAAAATTCTTGGAATCTCAAACTTGCACCTATTTCATAAGCAGTTCCTTAGTGTTTTGAAAACATCTGCTTCCCCACACATGCTCAGCTGCTCCTGAATCTGGCAACTAAGGGACCGAGAGGAGGATTTAGATGAGAGTATAAGCTATGTGCATGAATGGAGGTGCTAGTAGAAATCACAGATGAGGTGCCTCTAGTGTGTGTGTGGAAGGGGGAAGAGGAAGAGAGGAGACATTGACAACATCATACAGGCATCATTCCTTGTGTTCTAATGGGAGGGAAGGAGGAAGTAGGGGGAGGGTGCTGTTAATAATCATGGAGGCAAGGGAAGGTGGGATGCCATATACAAGATTGGTTGGAACTTGGAAGGTCCATATGAATTGAATATAAGGTTTGAGAATTTATTTGAGATGAGATTGTATTTTAAAATTGTCTATATTTCATTTTTATTATCAAAGCAAAAAGAGAGAGTTGGGTGCACTGGTGCAGTGGCAGTGTGGGGATGCTTGGTGAAGCTGAGATTGTAGGTGAATGATGTCATGCAAAGCAGTTAACAGGTAGTTGAATTTCAGCATTGAAAAGAAAGAGGAGTGAGAAAAGTTTTGGAAGGGAATATAGCTTTCTGCTTAATTTGAGAAAAGCCAATCCTTATGATGAGTACGTTTGATTTCAGGTTCATCTACCCAAGTTGCCTGCATCAAAATAGACCACAGAATACCTACTTTCACAATGGCAAAGTTCACACTAGCACTTGCAAAATATAATATGTGCGTGTGCCATAAAAACCAGCATATAGAGCTTTGAACTGGCTAGGTTTGACCAATATACCTTATTGATCGCCTGAGCTTGGCTTGAAATGCAATCAGAACACATCTGAGATAGACCACAGAATACCTACTCTCACGATGGCAAAGTGCGCACTAGCACTTGCAAAGTATAATGTATGTGTGTGTATCATAAAAAACAGCATATACAGCTTTGAACTGGCTTAGGTTTGACCAATATACCTTGTTGATTGCCTGAGCTTGGCTAGAAACGCGAGCAGAACACATACAGGCCTTGGCCTGATTACAAGCGAAAAACATCTATGCAATCCTGTCCTAATTGGCTGGGCCAGTCAAGCTAGGCCTTATTTGCTGTGTCTAATATGCTTACACCCACATGGCGAGCCAAAAACATCTATGCAATCCTGCCAAAATTGGTTGGGTGGGTCAAGCTAGGCCTGATTTGCTTTTGTGTGTGTGTGTGTGTGTGTGAGAGAGAGAGAGAGAGAGAGAGAGAGTATGATCAGATGGACTGCAAACTTCTCATTGAATCTTCGGCAGTTGAGTTAATACATTTTTTTAGCCATGATAATGCATTATGTTATCTTTTCTTTTTGATTGCTGCATGTCATTCTCTAATACACTACAAATGAGGTGGGATCCTCTCTAGTTGGGTGTTGAACTGGAGATGTCTAGTCTCCGAATCACAGCTGCCCTTGTATTTCACGATGGCCATGATCGATGGTCCCATATGGTATATCTGATAGGCTGTCTGATGTACCACATGACGATGGCTGTGATTTGGGAGACTGGACTTATCAGGCTGAACCTTGAACTGGAGAGGATTTGAACTCATAAAGTACTGTCTTATGGGTGCCAATCATGATGCACACAAATGATCATAAAAGTTGTCAATATGGACATTTAGTTAGGACTATCCAGTAACCAGTCAACTTCACAGTCTCACTAAGATGCTACCAGTCATAATCCATGCGGTCATTTATTTGTCGCCTACTCTCATTAGTGATCCATTCAATTTGATCTATGATGACAGCTCCATTAAAGTAGTAAATGATATCTTCTAAATCATGAAAGCATCATAGAACTCACTTTTTGAGGTTGTCTTGTGTGCAAGGTCTCACTATTGAATCCTTGAAATCTGTGGTTGTCTTGTAGGAAGCCTTATACAACGTAGCCCGTGCATATCAGCATGTTGGCCTTGTTACTTTGGCAGCTTCATATTATGAAAAGGTACTTGCGATTCAACAGAAGGATTACCCTATTCCAAAGCTTCCTTATGAGGCTCCTGGTATTCCACAAAATCGTAACCCAGGTTATTGTAACCTTCAAAGGGAGGCTGCTCATAATTTACACTTGATTTACAAGAAAAGTGGAGCTATTGATCTTGCAAGGCAGGTCTTGAAAGATTATTGTACTTTCTGACATTATTGAATGTTTAATTTTAACTCTTTTGAGTGTATATAATAATATGATCATAAGTTGGTGAAGAATTGTTATGTTTTCTGCATTGCACGCCCATCTAAGCCTAAGTTCCATAATAATAATAATATCATAACTGGGTGAAGAAATTTATGTTTTCTGTATGTCATGCCCATCTAAGCTTAAATTCCAACATCCTTATCTGTGCGTGGAGGATCGTCTGTATGCATACTGGCCTCATCCTATCTGAAATAGGTTGACAGATTGTAGATCTTTTAATGCCATGGTCTGCTTTAATAGTTTCTATTGAATATCTCAGGTACAAGCTTTTTGCTTTTAATGATACATTATTTGGATTGGAATCATAGTATTCTTAGTTGTATGTTTCAGATTTGTTAAATTCTATTTGCTTTCTATGACTATGGTTAACATATATAGAATGTCATTTCTTGATTAATTAAATATATCAAGATCTACCTTTAACTGTTGATTAATCCTGGGTATATATCCAAGAGTATAAGCCTGAGGGCTTTTTAATCAACAGTAGGTTTGGACCTGATCGTAGCTGTAACATCAGACTATTAAACTGTCTAGCATTTACAGTATTTCATGCACGCCAACGAATGGACCACCTACCACTGATGGAGCTTAGCAAGCTTGTTTTCAGTACACACCAGCTTTGAGTTCCATCTCATTCACCCTCCAACCCAATTAAGAGCACTTACATCTATATCCATATTAAGATAATGTGGAGATCTGATAACGTTGGAAAATAGTTTATTTGATAGTAGTTAGAATCTTGAGGTGACATGATAACTGATCATTTTGAGTGGGGCTTAAGTTATGGTTGTTGCTGCAAGCCTCACTATCCTCAGCCTCCATTCCTTCACAAGTTTTGAGGGCGGTTGCCACACTTTTCTGGACCACCTAGTTGCTGACCCCTTATTTAATGGTAGTCTGTTGTCTTGTGTGAAACATGGGGGGGGCAAGGTAGAGCTTCTCCAGGTATTGTAACCTAAGTTACCGGACCTTATGTTGATACCGAATTGTCATAGTATTGCTATATTTGTTACATGGGTTGGTTTAGCTTACTAAAACTTGGCATAGTCTCAGTTTTAACATCTGACGGGAGTTCCTCTATCATTTCCGCTGTAAAATCTTTGATGAGCCTTCAATCCATTGTAACATCAAAATCTAAAGTAGCTACCTTTTACACTGGCCGATGATGATGATGATGAAGATAGTATTTCTATGCAGCTTGCATTACCTTGTCGAGGATATATCCAAGCTACTTGCTACAGTCCAATCGATTAACGTTTATTATTAGGGATGGTGGGTGGGCTAAAGAAAT
Organism: Calamus simplicifolius; assembly: GCA_900491605.1. Taxonomy (NCBI): domain Eukaryota; kingdom Viridiplantae; phylum Streptophyta; class Magnoliopsida; order Arecales; family Arecaceae; genus Calamus; species Calamus simplicifolius. Next base: position 1,822,494 of record UESW01003898.1, read on the forward strand.
CCTCATCTTTTTCAAAAAATATATTCGAGCTACGAGTTTTAATCCAATTGATTAATGTTTACTATAAGGGATGGTGCGTGGGCTAAAGAAATCCTTCTCGTCTCGCCGCTTCTTAAAAAGCAACCGAATGCACTGCCGAAGAGCGCCGGCTTGTTGGGTGTTCCGTTGGGCGTTTCGAAAACAGGGGCGTTCCGAACGGTGCATGAGGAAGGCTTTTGCCAGGCGTTCGATGTGGGTGTTGCCGGTACCTTTGTAGGAGCTTATTAGACGCTTCCCAAGGTGATTGATCTGCTGATTAATGAAGTTGAGGCGGAGACATAGACGGATGAGTGGAAGGCCTCTAGCCTCGCTTGGACGAAAGATCTTCGCCGAAGCGGCCATGAGGGAGCTCCGTCTATAGGGGTGGCTTGAAGGGAGAGGTCGCTGGATACAATTTGGACGAGGGTTGCTTGCTCCTCCGTTTCAAAGAAACAGAGGATCGGGATCGGGTGCTGGTTCGACCATGGGTGGTTGGCGGCCATGCCATGGCCATCGAACCTCGTTTCTCTCCGTCTGAAACAACAATTCAGACCGCTGTGGTCTGGATGTGTCTCCCTTTACCCTTTACTGCCGACCGAACTATGGGAAAGGGAGACACGCTGAGGAGGATTTGCAACTGGGCCGACGAGCTCGTCGATTTGGACGACTGCACAACGACGGCGACTCGGCTTCGCTAGAGTCACTGTCCGAATCCATCTCTTCGCCCCTGAGGTCGGGCATATTGGTGGGCGGCCCGGATGGCAACCGTTGGCAGCAGTTTGTCTACGAGAACCTAGCCGGAGTTTGCCTCCACTGCGGGCGGTTCCACCACTCCGAGGGAGCTTGCTCGGCTGCTGGTGACGGGATTCCAATGGAACCGCAGCCAAACAACATCGATGCTACGACAGAGCAGGGGGGAAGTGAAGCTGTGGGCGGACAGAGTCTTGGCCCATGGCTTCTGGCAGTCTGGCGCTGGCTGCCACTTGGCAGAGGCGAATGCCAGCGGGGAAGAAGGGGAAGGCCCTGTGCGACACTGAGGTCAAATCCCGGACGAAAGGTAAAGAACCCCTCATTGGGGAAGACGAACTGGAGGACTCCTCGAAGAAGGGGAAGCTTGACGATGGTGGCGGGTGGTCCAAGCCATCGAAAATATCCCGCCGACGGTCACCCCCTCTCCCTTTAGCGTCTCTGGTGGAAGGGGAGGTTGGGCCGCCGCCGAGAACGATGGCCAATCATGGCAGGCACAGTTTCAGTTCGCTTTAGGAAGGTATTGGACTGGATGGCAAGGTTACGATAGGGATGCCCAACAGGTGTTCGAAAAAATGCTTGAATGGGGTTGGCATCATGACTCGGTCCCTGGACAGTTTCAGTTCGCTTTAGGAAGGAATTGGACTGGATGGCAAGGTTACGACAGAGATGCCCAGCAGGTGTTCGACGAAATGCTTGAATGGGGTTGGCATCATGACTCAGTCCCTACAGGGAGCCGAGCAACTCCAAGCGCTCTCGCTCTCCAACTAAGCGGGCCACCCGAGCGCTGCGAGATCACCGCGCATTGAAGCCTACTGTAGGGGATGGCACAACACCTGACTCCAGGAGGAGGGATAATGACACAGTCCAGAGGAACTTTATATTCTCGGCAAGGACTTTGGGAGGCGCAACCAGTCAAACTGCCATGTAGACTGCCACTTCCTGACGGCATCCGAACCCAGGATACAGGAGTCAACAATGCTAGTAGATAGGCAGGGGATGACTGATAAAAGTATAAATAATTATTATTAAACTTATTAATTAATAATTTAATATATCTATTATTAGTTAATATTTTAATATTTTATATAATATTTTAAATAAAACCTTATCAATTTAAAGAGCTCGATTTTAAGGATTTAACAATGCAAATGGTACTCGAATCGAACTTAAAACGAGCTCAAAATTGATTTTATAAAGATTTAGCATGAATTTCAAAGCAAAAACAGCAAACATACCGACTTCATCGTCTTCTCAACCGATTTTCTGTTTTCTTTCGGCCGATTCTTCTCCATTCAAATTTTAACAGTTTCTTTCATCAATTAAGGAATAGATTAGATTGTAAGTTATCAAATGGAGAGAATTAAATTCCTTTCGAAGGAATTTGAATTTTATTGAGGATTTATTTAGATTTTCTTCGGTGGCTTCCCCGTCCTTTGTTTTGGCACCGCCGCATCCTCTATTTTGGCAACGCCGCGTCTTCACCTCATCCGAGCCTTTACAAATAGCAGCAAAGGCTTGGGAGAGATTCTATTCCAAGGATCCGTCCGTCCGAGGCTTTGTTTCGTGCTTGAAGAGACTCTATTCGGTGAAGAAGGTTCTGCAGCCATGCGGAGAAGCTCTGTTCCAGGCGTCCGTGGGCGTTGGAAAGAAGTCCGTGGAGTTCTCGTGCGGTGTCTGTGCCGTGGATTGGAGTCCGCAGGAAGAGAAAGCTCCGTTCGTGCTACTCCGTGCATGAGTCCGTGTTCTTCCTCTGTTCCAAGGTCATCCGTGGACGTGGAGCAGTGATGAGGTGCTATGTTCCGTGATTTTCTCTTCTTCAAGCCGTGACGAGGTGATCTGTTCGTGCGGGGGAGGCGCATGAATAAAGACTCATCCCATCTTTGGTTTGGTGTAGAGAGAATTTATTGCTTTCTTGTTGCTTCTTAATGTCATGACTCTTTAATTTATATAAAATAAAGTTTTATGCATATTTAATTATTATTAAATTCTATTTAAGTGAAAATAATTTAGATTAATTTATTCTTAAAAGGGACGGGCCGTGATCTACGGGTACGGGCCGTGCTCTAATAAGATAAACTATATCTTGATTATTTTGAATGAATAATTATCTATTTAGTTAAATTTATAAATTTATTTCAAGATAATCGCTAAAGTCCTTGTAGAATCGATCCCTTACTCTCGCTATTCTAATAGTGAAATTAAGGTGTTTAAATCGTTGCGCTACGACACGCATCAGATTTTTGGCGCCGTTGTCGGGGACTTAAGTGTGTTATTTTGAAAAAAAAAATTAAAAATTAAAAAAAAAAAAAATTAAAAAAATTAGATTAATTTTCTCTTAATTTTTGAATAGTTATTGTCGCTTTATTTTATTTCCTTAATTGTTAGAATTACATATTTTCTTTTTAACATTAAAAAAAAATTATTACTTTCCTTTTTTGCCACAAATCCAATTTTAACCTAATCAAATTTTCCTTTTAATTAACTTACCTAAAAAAACCTAAAAGAAAACCCTAAGACATCTTCCATAAAATATAATTAATTTAAGGAAACAAAAAAAATTATAAAAATAAAAATAAAATATATAAACAAAATAATTATTTTATTTTCTATGTTATAGATTGACTTAGGTGAATTTATTTTCTGCAAAACTCAAAATTTTTCATTGACATCTCATAATTTATTAGGAAATTAGAAACTTAATTACAAAAATTAAAGAAAAAAAATAAACAAATAAATAAAAATTGTTTGCTTTAGAGTCATTGGTAGGGTGTATGTCGGTCATTGCAACTCAACCTTATACCCTTAGATCCTGAGATAGAAAAAACTATTAGAGCAAAAGACTCAGAATTATGGATCCTAATAACGAAAATAATCAACCACGATAGTTAAAAGTGTATTTCACTCCTTTAAGGTATACCTACTATCCCTGCATTCAAGTACCTCCAGTAGAGGCTGCCCAATACGAAATTAAGTCAAGTGTAATCCAAATGTTACCATCTTTCTATGGACTTACAAATGAGGATCCCTACAAACACTTAGATGAATTCTTAGAAATTTGCTCAACTGTCAAGATTCAAAATTTCTCTGATGATGCACTTAGGCTTAAGTTATTCCCTTTTTCCCTAAAAGATAAAGCCAAGTATTGGTTAAATTCATTAGACACTATCATAATTTCAACTTGGGATAATCTTCAGAGAGAATTTCTTAAGAAATATTTTCCTATAGGAAAAACGAATCAAATTAGAAAAGCCATAACAAGTTTTTCCCAGACAGATGGAGAAATGTTCCATGAGACATGAGAGATTCAAAGAACTGATTAGAAAATATCCACATCATGCTATACCCAAATGGCAACTGGTTCAGTGCTTTTATGATGGTTTATCAGAAAAGCACCGACAAATGTTGATGCTTTATGTGGTGGGACATTTATGTTAAAAAATGAACATGAGGCTTGGCAACTCTTTGAGACATTGAGTGAGAATTCATTACATCACATGTCAGTTGCTCGTCGAGACCCTCCGTAGAACCTAAAAGAGGTGGAATATATGAAATAGGTCATTCTACAGATATCTATACTAAGGTAGATAAATTATCCTATAAACTTGATCGGATTCTACAAGTTGGAAACATCTCTTCCCCATCTACTCAATTACATGAGGTCTGCATAATTTGTTCGAGTCCAACCCATTCTATAGGTGAATGCCAGTTGCATACCAATTTCCTGAACTTGTTCAAGAGCAAGCCCACCAAGCCCAAACCCGATTAGCTCCTAGAACAGGAAATGATCCATTTTCAAATACTTACAATCCTGGCTGGCGAAATCATCCAAATTTTTCTTGGAAACCTCAACCTGTAGTCAATTCATCGATCAGACCTAATTACCAAGAAATCAATTTTAGAAACATGCCATATTCACAATATCCAAACATCCCACAACCTCCACCGAATAATCAGCTACTTTTGAAGACAAAGTATTACAAGCATTAAAAGGGCTAGAAATGAATACCCAAATCCTTCACTCCACACACAATCTATTGCAAAACTAGAAACTCAGATAGGTCAATTAGCCACAGCATTCAGTAGAAGGGAGGAGGGTAAGTTACTTAGTCAGCCTATCGATAACCCGAAAGGATAATTCATGGCTGAGAGTTCCAATAGTCCTGACAAATTTTCAGAACATGCTAAATCAGTCATGACTCTCAGAAGTGGAAAAGCATTGAACCCACCTGAACCATCCCAGAAATTAGAAATGGCTAAACCAGAAGAGAGAAGAAATGAAAAAGAAAAGGAATTCAATGATCAAGCAATCATACCTAAAGCCCCATTCCCTAGTGCTTTAGAATCTCCTTTGCCTTCAGATAAGAAGAATATAAAAATGAATGAGATGCTTGAGTTATTTAAGCAAGTCCAAATAAACTTACCTCTTCTCGATGCTATCAAGCAAGTTCCGGCTTATGCTAAATTTTTTAAGGATCTATGTACACAAAAACGGAAAGCCAAGACACAAATACCAAAAAAGATACATTTGACTGAGCAAGTTAGCTCAGTTGTTCAGCAAATAACCCCACCCAAACTAAAAGATCCTGGTACCCCGATTATATCATGTGTCATAGGAAACTTCACAATCAAGAAAGCATTATTAGATTTGGGTGCGAGTGTAAATTTTCTCCCAAGTTCAGTGTATGAATTATTCGGATTTGGAGAGTTGAAACCCACGACAGTAACACTACAATTGGCAGATAGATCAGTCAAAGAACCTCGTGGAATATTGGAAGATGTATTAGTAAAGGTTGATGAATTCTATTTTCTCGACTTCCTTGTGTTAGATATGGAATCTAGCGGTAATCCTAACCAAATTCCCATCATCCTTGGACGACCTTTTCTAGCTACCGCTAATGCATGCATAAATTGTAGAACATGTGTGATGGATGTATCTTTTAGAAACAAGAAGATGAGATTAAATATTTTTAATGCTTCCCAAGGACCACCTGTGTATGATTTAAATGAAGTAAACATGATAGAGGAAGTAGTAGATAAGAAATTCCAAAGTTTGATTAATTCGGATCCTTTACAAACATGTCTTACATATTTTGGAATAGATGACTTTGATATTGATGAGTACACCAAAGAGATAAACATGTTATTAGAACCACCTAAGATCGACACCATCCCGCCTTGGACTAAAAATATGAACCACTTCCAACTAAACCAAGTCCTTTAATACCATCCTTGGAAGAACCACCCCAACCAGAATTGAAACCTCTTCCAGATGACTTAAAATATTCATTCCTTGGACCCAATGATACCCTTCCAGTAATCATTGCATCTACCCTAACCTCTGAGCAAGAAGATAAATTGGTAGATGTACTTAAAGAACATAAAGAGGCAATTGGATGGACAATAGCTGATATTAAGGGAATTGACCCTTTCGTTTGCATGCACCATATTCATAGTAAAATTGAAGCCAAACCACATAGAGACATGCAACGAAGGCTAAATCCAAACATGAGGGATGTTGTTAAGAAGGAAGTAGTAAAATGGCTTGATGCTGGTATTATTTATCCAATTTCAGATAGCCAATGGGTCAGCCCAATTCAAGTAGTACCTAAAAAATCAGGTATTACCGTGATTAAAAATAAAAAGGGCGAATCAATTCCTACTCGCACATCAACTAGTTGGAGAGTGTGTATAGATTATCGTAAGTTGAATGCCGTGACTAGGAAAGACCACTTTCCTTTGCCTTTTATCGATCAAATTCTAGAACGGCTAGCGGGACAGTTTCTTTTGTTTCTTATATGGATATTCAGGATACAATCAAGTCCCAGTATTTCCAGCAGATCAAGAAAAGACCACCTTCACTTGTCCCTTTGGAACATTTGCCTTTAGACGTATGCCGTTTGGTCTTTATAATGCACCAACCACGTTTCAATGATGTATGATGGCCATATTTTCTGATATGATTGGTCAATTTTTAAGTATTTATGGATGATTTTTCAGTCTTTGGTGCATCATTTGATAGCTGCCTCGAGAACTTGACTAAGGTACTGAAATGATGTATGGAAATGAATTTAATCCTAAGTTGGGAGAAGAGTCATTTTATGGTTCATGAGGGAATTGTGCTTGGACACATTGCTTTAGAGCGAGGTATTGAGGTTGATAAAGCCAAGGTTGAATTGATCTCAAATCTACCACCCCCAACCTCAGTTAAACAAGTACGATCTTTCCTTGGTCATGCTGGTTTTTATAGACGTTTCATCAAAGATTTCAGTAAAATTTCTTGACCATTGTGTAATTTGTTGACCAAGGATAGTTCTTTTAATTTTGATAAAGATTGTCTAACAGCCTATAACATTCTTCGAACTGCTTTGACCACTGCACTAATTATCAAGCCCCCAGATTGGACCATACCTTTTGAAATCATGTGTGATGCTTCTGATTATGCTGTAGGTGCAGTTCTAGGACAGAAACTCAATCGAGAACCCCATGTAATTTATTATGCTAGCAAAACTCTTTCAGATGCACAAATGAACTATACTACCACTGAAAAAGAATTACTAGCAGTTGTGTTTGCCCTAGAAAAGTTTAGATCATATCTGTTAGGGTCTAAGGTTTTAGTTTATTCAGATCATGCAGCGTTGAGGCATCTTATATCAAAAAAGGATACAAAACCCAGACTGATTAGATGGATCCTCCTACTACAAGAATTTGATCTAGAAATCTTAGATAAGAAAGGTTCTGAAAATATGGTAGCAGATCATATCTCTAAGATCTCAGTGAAATACAATAAAGAAATAATCAGAGATAAGTTCCCTGATGAGCAACTATTCTCAATTTTCCATAGCAGTCTTTCCTGGTTTGCCCACATTGTGAATTATTTGGCAACAGAAAAGTACTTTCCACTGGACAAAACAAGAAAAAGATAGATTTTTCTCACAAGTCAAATATTACTTTTGGAAGACCCTGAATTATTTAAGTACTGTTCAGATCAGGTGATTAGGCGATGTGTTCCCGAGAGTGAATTTAAAAGTATACTTAACTTCTGTCATTCTCTTGCATGTGGAGGACATTTTAGTGGAAAGAAAACTGCAGCAAAGGTACTGCAAAGTGGGTTTTATTGGCCAACTCTTTTTAAAGTTGCACATGAATTTAGCCGTAATTGTCTACAATGTCAACAAACAAGAAATATATCTCGAAAAGACATGATGCCCCTAAACCCTATCTTAGTTGTAGAAATTTTTGATGTATGGGGTATTGATTTTATGGGCCCATTTCCTTCCTCTTTTGGATTTGAATACATTCTAGTGGCAGTTGATTATGTGTCAAAATGGATTGAAGCCATGGCAACTCAAACCAATGACCATAAAGTTGTAATCAAGTTTATTCAACATAACATCCTTAGTCGTTTTGGATGCCCAAGGGCTATAATTAGTGATGGGGGTGCACATTTCACGAATAGACACTTTGAAGCATTAATGAACAAATATGGAATTACTCATAAGGTAGCTACACCTTATCATCCCCAAACTAGTGGCCAAGTTGAAATATCAAATAGAGAAATTAAAATATCCTTGAGAAAAAGTGAGACCTGATAGGAAAGATTGGTCAGAACGTTTGGATGATGCATTATGGGCTTATCGTACTGCATTTAAAACTCCCATAGGAATGTCTCCTTACAGGCTCGTATTTGAAAAAGCATCATTTACCTGTAGAATTGGAACATCTTGCATTTTGGGCTATCAAGCAATTTAATTATGATATGAAAAATGCAGGTGTCAATAGAAAACTCCAATTGAATGAGTTAGAAGAGCTACAAAATGAGGCATATGAGAGCTCGAAAATTTATAAAGAACGAACCAAAGCATATCATGACAAATTTATTAGTAGAAAATTTTTGAACCAAATCAAAAAGTATGGCTTTACAATTCAAGATTACACCTTTTCCCTGGAAAACTTCGTTCACGATGGAATGGACCTTTTATAGTAACTCAAGTATTTTCCCATGGAGCTGTAGAGCTTAAAGACCCCAAGCAGGGAAATACATTCAAAGTAAATGGCCAATGTTTAAACCATATATAGAAGAAATTAATGATGGAGAAATTGTTGAATCAATTGATCTTGTGAACCCAACATTATCATAATAAGTAGCACCGTCTGGCTGAAGACTTTAAACTTAGCGCTCTTGGGAGGCAACCCAGTTTATTAGTTATTTTTAACTTTTTGTTCTTTTAGTGTGTTCTTTTAGTATGACCAGAGAAGAGCAACAGAAGCAGATTGAAAGAAGATGGCAACAATGAAACTTCCAACCTTCAAATACTCTCTACCAGGTAGTATCTTTCCTTGCAATTAATTAATTTTTCTTCCATTAGGGACAATGAAATTAAGTTGGGGGGAGGAAAAAGAATAAATAAATCCTCGAGTAAAACTATAATCAGATGTGTCTCGATTTGAAGTTAATCAAGTAGTCTATTAATAAATTAATGGTTAGATTTTTTTTTTTGAAATACTGAGGAATAAATTATTAAGAAAACCTAATAAAAGGTAGGGTTTAGCCAGAATAATTTTTAGAATAATTTCAGACCCTTCTGACCACTGATCTTAATAGTACAATCTACTTAATAAGGGTATGGGTGAAAATGTTATTAAAAAAAAAGAAAAAAAAAGAAAAAAAAAAAAAAAAAAAATTTCTCTTAAAGTTAATAGATTAGGTTCTTAGCATTTTTCACTGAGTAACCGGGCCCCGTCACCTAAGAAAGTGATGTTGTTCGCGTAAAAGGTGGGAATAAAAACCTAAATAGAGTTAGTCCTACCTAAAGCCTTTTTAACTCGAGTAAGTAAGTCCGAGGGGTGTTTTACACCTAATGCCCTAAAACCAATTGGTTTGGGAGCCATTGGCCTAAAGCTCGCTACAAGGGTTAATTAGAAAGCAAGGGGTTAGGACATTGTCCTGACTTTACATATAAATAAATAAATAAAGAACCAAAGTACAAAAGACACTACACCCAACCCAAATTAAGTTAGAAGACTTAATTAGAGAAGTGAAAGTTGGTGAAGAAATACTTCTATAAATTCTTATGGACTACACTTTATCACTAAAAAAAACTTAATAATCCAATGAAGTACCTCCCTTATGATCTTTAAATTTTTTTTTTAAAAAAAGAACTATAAGATAACTATCAATTCTTGGACTAGCTTGGTACATATTTCTAAATTTCTTATTTGGACGAGTAAGATTTAAGTTGGGGAGAGTGATAAATGCATAAATAATTATTACTAAACCTATTAATTAATAATTTAATGTATCTATTATTAGTTAATATTTTAATATTTTATATAATATTTTAAATAAAACCTTATCAATTTAAAGAGCTGATTTTAGGGATTTAACGACGTAAACGCACCCGAATCGGACTTAAAACGAGCTCGAACTGATTTTATAAGGATTTAGCACGGATTTAAAGCAAAAATGGCAAACACATTGCCGACTTCATTGTCTTCTCAGCCGTTTTCTGTTTTCTTTCAGCCAATTCTTCTCCATTCAAATTCTAACAGTTTCCTCATCAATTAAGGAATAGATTAGATTGGAAGTTATCAAATGGAGAGAATTAAATTCCTTTCGAAGGAATTTGAATTTTATTGAGGATTTATCCAGATTTTCTTCGGTGGCTTCCGCGTCCTCTGTTTTGGCACTGCCGCGTCCTCTGTTTTGGCAACGCCGTGTCAACGCCACGTCTTCACCTCATCCGAGCCTCTACAAATAGCAGCAAAGGCTTGGGAGAGATTCTATTCCAAGGATCCGCCCGTCCGAGGCTTTGTTCCGTGGCTTGAAGATACTGTGTTCCGGTGAAGAAGGCTCTGCAGCATACGGAGAAGCTCTGTTCCAGGCGTCCGTGGGCGTTGGAAAGAAGTCCGTGGAGTTCTCGTGCGGTGTGTGCCATGGATTGGAGTCCGCAGGAAGGAGAAAGCTCCGTTCGTGCTGCTCCATGTGTGAGTATGTTCTTCCTCTGTTCCAAGGCCATCCGTGGACGTGGAGCAGTGACGAGGTGCTTGTTCCGTGATTTCCTCTTCTTCCAGCCGTGACGAGGTGATCTGTTCGTACGGGGGAGGCGCATGAATAAAGACTCCATCCAATATTTGGTTTGGTGTAGAGAGAATTTATTGCTTTCTTGTTGCCTTCTTAATGTCATGACTCTTTAATTTATATAAATAAAGTTTTATGCATATTTAATTGTTATTAAATTCTATTTAAGTGAAAATAATTTAGATGATTTATTCTTAAAAGGGATGGGCCGTGATCTACGGGTACGGGCCGTGCTCTAATAAGATAAACCATATCTTGATTATTTTGTACTAATAATTATCTATTTAGTTAAATTTATAAATTTATTTCAAGATAATCGCTAAAGTCCCTGTGGAATCGATCCCTTACTCTCGCTATTCTAATAGTGAAATTAAGGTGTTTAAATCGTTGCGCTATGACACGCATCAATGACTCCTGAGGAAGTCATGGGGAATTTGAGATTAGCAATCCAGGGCTCCGACGATGGGGCACTGACGATGGAAGACTCACCTGACGAGGCCACTAGGTACCAGTTGGTGGGGGGGGGGGGGGGATGATATGGCCCCTCCTCCACCTCATGTGAAGTGATGTGGATCCTGATTTGGAATGCCTGAAGTGCAGGAAAACCTGCATTTTGAGTAACTTTTGGTAGGATGGTCCTACAGCACCGTCCTTATATCTGTGTATTGCTAGAACCTGATTATCTGGAAGGAGTCTAGATCGGGTCAAATGTCAACTCCACCCATGTGGAGTACCTATGCCATTGAGTTCAGGTGACTTTCTGGAGGCATCCTATCTATGTGGAGATGAGGGTCGGCGAGGGTTGATGCTTTCCACTGTTGCGAGCAACAGGTGATCATGGTGATCTCGGAGCAAGCGGACAAACCTTGGATCCTATCTGGCATCTATGCGAGTGCTGAGCACAGGGAGAGACGGAGGATGTGACACAATATCTTCAGGTTAGTCACTCAGAGCTTCCCTTCTCTTATTGCTGGTGATTTCAATTGCATTGTAGGCCCTCACGAAAAGAGGGGTGGCAGACAGTATGTGGACAACACGGATTTCAAAGAATTCAGGAAGTTTTTGGGTGACACTAGGCTAATTAACCTGGGTTATGCTGGTTCTTGATTTACCTGGTGCAATAATCGAACCGATAGTGCTAGAGTTTGGGATAGGATTGACCAAGCCCTTGGATCGATGGACTGGTTGCAGTGCTTTCTTAGACATAAGGTCCAACACCTTCCGAGGATTACGTCTGACCACTACCCACTACTCATTACCACTGATAGGATGTCTCCCTAAGCCACCCTTTCTCTTTGAGAAGCTCTAGACTTTCTACCCAAGGTCCTGGGAACTAATCAGACAGGTCTGAAGTTTGCCTATTCATGGAGATGCGTGTTACTGGATGACTCGGAGGATGATGTTGGCCAAGCGCAACTCTGCTGGTGGAACAGAACGGAGGTGGGTGACATCTTCAGGCGGATTGAGAAGGTGGAGGCTGATATAGCTGATCTTCAGAGACAAGAGGACCATGGGGAGGGCCTTCAGGAGGCTAAACTAGGGCTACTCCGTCACTGTCTTACTTCTCACCACTCCCTCCTAAGGCAGTAGGAGGCTTTGTAGAGGCAAAAATTCAGAGTCCAATGGATCAAGAAAGGTGATCAAAACACCAGATATTTTCACCAAGCTACGATGACCAGAAGAGCAACCAACCGGATCAGGTAGTTAAGAGGGGAGGACGACACTCTAGCGACTGATAGAGAGGAGATCAGTGAGCGGATTTTTCAACACTTCAGATTAGGTGGAATCCTCCCTTAGGGGAGGTTGCGCATAGTCAGGGTCTCCATCCAGCTGACAATATTTCTGAGCAGGAGAACACAACCCTTTCCCTCCCGATATCTTCTATGGAGGTTTGGGATGCACTCTGGTCCCTTGGGGAGGACAAATCGCTTGGCCCGGATGATTTTTCCCTCCTTTTCTTCCGTCGATACTGGCCCATCGTTGGAGGAGAGGTCGTGGAGGATGTACATGCGGCCTTTCACTTAGGCATTCTGTTAGAATGAAAGAAGACACCGATTACCCTAATCCCTAAGAGACCCAATGCATCTACCCCAAGCCACTTCAGACCGATTAGTCTTTGCACCACCATCTACAAAGTCCGCGCTAAGGTTTTGGTTGGGCATCTACAGATGTGTGTACCTCGCCTCGTCAATCCTAAGCAAGGAGCCTTTGTTAGAGGATGCGACATCACCGACAACGTCCTCTTTGCTTAGGAATTCATGCATGATCTCAGGAGTACACCTACTCGGAGAAGTCTCATGGCCATCAAGTTGGATATGGAGCGGCTTATGACCGGATGAGTTGGAGCTTCCTTAGGCAGACCCTCCATGACTTTGGCTTCTTGGATAGTTGGATCAGGTGGATAATGGACTGCGTGGAAGGCCCTTCTTTTGCCATCCTGGTTAATGGCACTTCGATTGCATACTTCTCTTCGTCGATGAGCCTTTAACAAGGGTGTCCTATGTTCCCCTACCTATTTATTCTATGTGCTGATGCTCTTCTCGGGCTTTGGGAGATGCGGTCCAGTGTGCTCTTCTAGAGCCCTACATGGCCGCTTCAGATGCCCGGCCTCTTTTGCATCTTCTATTTGCTGATGACTGTCTCCTCATTGGTCGGGTCTCAATCCAGAATGCTAGAAGGTTTGCTCAGATTGTGGAATCTTACTGTCACGAGTCGGGCCAGTTAGTCAACCTGCAGAAATCATCCATCATCCTCAGCCCCAAATTGAAGCCCAGCACTAAAGCGGAGATCCTGGCCAGCATGAGGATCTCGGAGCAGCAGGGGACCCTGTCTTATCTTGGTATCCCTATGACGGGAGGATGGCTTCGGAGGGTGGATTGCAGGCCCTTGGTTCAGCAGTCTGGGACTGCCTAGAGGGATTGCAGGCCATCTCTCTTTTTATGATGGACAGGGTTACCCTCATCAGGTATGTCCTCAGCTCTATTCCGATCTACTTACTGGCTAACTCGTTAATACCTAAATCATGTCTGAGGGAGCTGGAATAGTTTTTTCGCAACTTCCTATGGAGACACAGATGGGATGGTCAGAGTACTCACCTGTTGGCTTGGGAAACTATCTGCCGCCCAACCAGAGAGGTGGGTCTCGGGATTCAGTCCCTCCAGACTAGGAGGGAGGCACTCATTGTTAGACATGCTATGAGATATATCCTTCGCCTAATTGTCTATGGAGCAGAGTTATGAGAGCCCGCTATGGGGTCTGAAGGCTGGGTGCCCAGATCCAATCATCTAGTAGTCACTCCCATATATGGAGGGAGATATGCACCCATACTCCTATTGTGATGGCTCATGTCAGATGCTTGGTTGAAGATGGAACCACGATCGATGTCACCTAGGATGCATGGCGTCGGCTATCCCCTTGGCAAGGTGGGCCGACCTTTGTGAGTATGGATGCGGCTGATGACCTTCGGGTTTGCAACTTGATGATGGAGGACGGTATAACCTGGAGATCCCAAGAGCTTTCTAGACTATTTGGGTGCTCACTAGCCTCTCGTATCCGTGCCGTCCCAATTTCGCTCCACCGAGGACATGACCTTAGGGTCTGGGGTCCTTCCTGCTACCCCAAGGTACCCTTAGCACCCTCTATGACTTGTGCATGGGACCATCTGACGTCAGCGTTGATGCGGCATGGATATGGAGACTCCCTACTCATCCGAGAGTGCAGTTATTTATCTGAAAGACAGCCTGGGACTGCCTCCCTACGAGAGCTCTTCTTCGGCGGAGAGGTATGGATATTCTAGGATCCTATCCGATGTGTGGGTGTCAGGAGGAGATCACGGAGCATGCGATCCTGAGCTGCCTTAGGGCAAGGCGGATTTGGAGACTTGCTGGGGACTGGCCCTGGGATGCTGATGACGATGAGCAACGATGTCCTTTCCTTCAGTACCTTCATTAGAATTTGGCTCAAGAGGCTGGCTGGTAGCCTATATTGCTTATCAGATTTGGCTATCTAGAAATGCGGTGATATTCGAGGTTGAGACCATCCCAGCCCATCGGATGCTCCAACAAGCTAGATGCTTGGCGGCAGAGTATCATTGTTTTGATACGGTGTCACCTCTGGCTACCCAGATCCCTAGGACTCCCATGTTGCTTCGGCAGTGGCCCGCAAGGCAATCTTCATAGTCTGGGAGCCCCCTCCCCTGGGGTTTGTTAAGGTGAACTTTGACGTAGTGTCCGAGGTGTGGTAGGCGGAGCTGGATATGTCATTCAGAATGACGAGGGAAGGATTCTGGCGGCCAAGGAAACCTTCCTTCACGAGCCTTATGTCCCAGTGCTGAGCTCAGAGCAGCATGGAATGGCATCACTAGAGTGACTCAATAGCTACGGGCCAAGAGGATTATCATCGAGAGAGATTCTTCGGTAGTTATCAGCTGGATACAGGATAGACGAGACCTCTGCGATTCACCCCCTCTCCTCTGTGATATCAGGAGTGTTTTGCATGGTTCGGTGATGGTTTCAATCTGCCATGTCTATCGAGAGGCGAATACAGCGGCTGACTGGGTTGCCTTGTTCATGGCGCATCATTCCGCTGGATGATCATGGTCTCAAGGGGATGGGATCCCTTCTCCCATGCAGGAGTTTTTTGCTCTTGATCTCTTGGGCTGCTCTCGCGCTCGATTAGTGTGATTGTCCGATTGTACAAAAAAAAAATCCTCATCCTTACCTTTTTAGGATATATCCAAGCTAGGAGCTACAATCCAATCATTAACGTTTATCATTAGGAATGGTGGGCATGTCAAAAAAATCTTATCTTGTTTATATAAACCAAAATTTTTCTCATTTCTATTCCTATTTTGTCTCCCCCCATCCTTGTATTGCTCTATCCTTAGTGACATATATCAATTTTCACTAAAAATTATAGCATTAATAATGTTATTGAGTTTTTTTTTCCATTAAACATATAAATAGATTTACCATTAAGCATTTGAATTTATATTTATTACTAAAATAATTAAAATTTTAAATTAAACTAAGAATTAGATACCATCTAAATTACAGCATAGAATTATAGTATATTTGAAGTAAAATTATTATACTATATACAAATACTGTAGTAATCAAGTATAAGGTATTGGGATGGAACAGGATGAGCAATAAAAATATATTTATTTTCAATAAAGATATACTTACTTTCCTTCTCACTTTCATTCTTTCTAGCAAGACAAAATACTTGATCCGTATTCTTATCCCCACAAAATAAAAAAATGAGGCCGAGACAAAAAAAAAAAAAAATCTCGTCCTTAGGCACGCAACAAAAGATGAGGCAGGATGGATCTTGCTTTACCTGTTAAACCCGCCAAGCTATCTTACCCACAGTAGAGGGAGAGATTGATAGTAAGGTTTTAGATGGGACGATTCCTTTACAAAACTCAAAAGTTTCAATGGATCCATATATCTATCATCAGCCATAAAAAAATATCTAACTCAAGCTGTTCCCAACATTAAAAAGAGATTTTCTTATTGCTGCACAACCATTCAAGGGAGTGACAGTTGATACTGTTGTTCAGAAATTTCAACTTCATAGCACTGTTGTTCAGAACATCAATCAGATGAAAACAAGCACACGATATTTATCTTAAAGAGAGACACAATCATAATTAGTGTGGCTAAGCGAGCCACCGCCCTGGAAAGCAATGAGAATGGCAAGACATATCACCTTTTTTACCCATGACGATGCTGCGATTATTGATCCTACAAGATAAGACTGAGCAGATAACCTCAATACCCTCAGCCTCCTTTCACTCACATATTTACTCAATGCTCTTCCTACTCTCTTACCCATCTCTTGGTCACTGATTGCAACCGCTGGCAACTCTTGTGCTAAGCATCTAGCAAGCACAATTGCATCTTCTAAGCCAGCAGAGCCTCCTTGGCCAATCAATGGGAGCATAACATGCATTGCATCCCCTGCGACTGTCATGGTGCCTCGCCAGAGGTTGGCAAAGAGCAAGTGCCATGGAGCTCGATACCTAAGATGCGCGAGGCTCAACGAACTGATATCACAATGCTTCACGATTTCAATCACCTCAGGAGGAAATTCTTTTAGCGACTCCAATGCAACTTCTTTGATAAGCTCAGGATCATTCTGGTCATTTGAATCTAATCCAAATCTTCAAGAAGTTAGCTTTCCTCTAAATTAAGCAATGATATGGTTCATAACATATAAAATTTTAGTGAGATTAGTTCCCTGACATTGTTGCTATATTAGCTATGTATTACCTTGAAAATGACATGGCTGACCGACAAACCAATGGACTAACTTGTCATCAACTGGAATCCTTCCAAAGGCGACCCCAGCACTCCTCAGCCAAAAGAAATAGTTGTCAAAGTTGTGACCATCCGAATAGCTAGTAAAACCTCGCACAATAGATCTTGGAAAAGCCTTTGGGGCCTGTAGTCCTAAAGATTTTGCTATGACCGAATTTGATCCATCACAACCAATTAGAACCTACAATAGCATATTCCAGTAAAGTTGAGGGATCATTAACAGTTTACTTTTCTGTAAAAATATTACACTTTCAGATTTGTTGTCTTCGCATAAAAACATAAAATTTGTGACCCAAATGCTTACCACTAGCATGGAAATTAAAGAATATGCTTGGAACATTTAAAGCATACTACCATGAAGAAGTGATTTGATATAATGGTTTCACAAGTATCAAACCTTGTTCTGATTTGATTTTTTATGTGTTAATTCATCATTTTACATGATGGTTATGAAAAAAAATTGGGATAGTTTTGTTTCTTTTGATGTTTGCATTTTACTGTTTAGAATATTTAAAAAAAGTTAAAAAAAGATATTGGTATAAAAGGTATTCCCTGATCTGGAAGATCACTAGACACATTATGCACTAGTTCGGCTGCTTATTTGGTGAATTAGATAGAGTTTGCGAGTAAAATTAACAATATTTGAGGTTAAATTACACATAAAAAGTTCCAAAGGCTAAAACTTGTGTGCATGGCATTTTTCTTTTTCTTTTTTTTAATTGGACAATCTTTTGAGATCTAAGAGGGTGCAATGACCCAAGGGTGTACGAAACGTTTAGGCCTCTAAAACAAGATGATCAAATTAAAGTAAAACTTAACCTTTTATGTTAGGTTTTGATAAAATATATTTTCCGATCCATGAGGAAGTAAATAATCCAAAAGGAAACAAAGTTAGCATAAAATTTAAAATCTAACTCGATGATTATTTTAGTTTTGACATGATTTTTCTACCAGTCATTACTTTAGAAAAACTCAGACCTTTTTTTAACTTGAAGAGGAATTTAACTCAATTTTGGGGACTCAAACCTCACTGGCATAGATAGAGGTATTGTAACCCAGTTTTATCAAATTACTCAAAGAAAAAAGGAGAGTCCAAACCTTTTTTTTTTCCACTTTATTATTTTATCATTATTTTTATTGCAAGCCCCGAGTTGAGCAGATTGAAGGAACTACTTTCTTTTTCTCTCCAATCTGATCACTTTCTTTAGCCTCCTCATGCCTAAAGGCAAATTTTTTAATGGCTGTTTAATGACTGGATAAGAAACAAATCCTTCTTAGTTGTTCCAAACAAAGGCAAATTAGATACATTTGTGGCAGTATGAAATTAAAAAAATACATCATTAAGTTCGTTTAGTAAACTTCATCAAGAAAGAAGAATAGATTTGTTGATTAGTGTTATTATAAAAACCATCTAATGATGAATCTAAGCATTGAATAACAAAATTATAGAAAAGTTGATAGAAATAAGTAATTATGAAAGAAAAAAAAGAGGAAACATAAAAATAATAAAGAAAACTTCTCATGAAAGTAAATATCACCTTAGCTTTAATTGCAGTGCCTTCATTAGTATATAGAATGGGGAATGAGGTGATGGGGTTTGATTTAACTGCTACAATTTGGCACCCAAAACGAATTGATCCCATAGGTAAACTGTCAGCCAAGGTTTCGATCAGATTGCTCCTTTTTAAGCATCTTAGTCCTTCTTCCCTAACAACAGAAGGAACCCAAATGTGTCATTAGAGGCAGCTTGTGCCACTCTAACAAGATTGTTGGTGTTAGAGAATTTTAATAAAAGTTTGGTTGTTCTCTGAATAATTTGCAACAGTTAAGAACAATAGCATGATTTGCTGCTTCTCAATACATCCCCTCAAAGCTACATAACGTGCGTGCTGTGTTAGGTGAAGAGACAAAATGGAACTTCTCTCAGAAAATACGTATCATTCAATAAATCAATTTGGCACCACCTGATTCCATTGCACAGATAATTGTTTCATGCTTAGTTGCTTACTGCTTTATCAGTTTT
The DNA here is from genome assembly GCA_900491605.1 of Calamus simplicifolius. NCBI lineage: Eukaryota > Viridiplantae > Streptophyta > Magnoliopsida > Arecales > Arecaceae > Calamus > Calamus simplicifolius. The sequence goes on from UESW01003898.1 coordinate 1,841,686, forward strand.
TTGGGCAATTTCTTTGTAGCCTATTTGCATAGCTTTTTGTTTTTATGCAACAGTGACTAATTTTATGGCACTTGTGATATGACTGATGAAGAAGAAACAGAAAAGAAAAAGAGCTTAAGGCATATGATCATATAAGCTTTTAGTTTTCCTGTGATAGATTGCCAAAGCATTCACCAAGGCTCTGGCTCTTTAAGTTTACCAGGCAATGTCTCGTTACAATTTTTATATTTCTACTTTTTTTCATCTCAAACAGATGAAAATTAACCAAATCATTTATGTACTATAGCGACAGATGAGGCCCACAGCCAAACAACAAAAGAAATAATCATGCATTGTATACTCTCCTTTTACCACATTTCTCCCTCACAGTTACCTACTGCTTAAAGTTTACTACTAGAAAACTGAAGCAAAACTCTTTTTTTATCTCCCATATTTCTTCAGGTTAACAAGCCAATAAACCTATAGCTCTTATCCAATACCATTTCTTATTCTCCTGGAAGAGGGGAGGCCAGGGCTAGTTTCTAATAAATCTAGAACAAAAAACTCTCGGAAATTACAAAAGTGATTAAACTTTTCTAAGAAAACCCTATGCAAACTTGAGCACTTATCAAGTGCTGAAGGTGTTTTACTCAGTTGCATGCAACACATATTTGCAGACCCATTTTAAATCATCATTAATATAGGCTCAATTTGAAGTTCATGTTGATGAGTTTATTTCCACAAGATTGCATGGAGAACTCTGATTACTCTACCATCCGTACCCTCCTCCAAAGTAATATCATCAATCCTAGTATTGCATCAAGCATTAGCTGTTAAACAAAAACCCTCATGGGTATACCTGCATGGAGTTATTTGCATCTTGTTCTTGTGAAGCCACATAACCCGTTTCCTGAATATAGTCTGCAAAATCAGACTTGAAATTCTTGGTACCTTGATGGTAACATGGGAAAAAAAATAACATAATGAGCTGCAACTATGTTATGATATGCTGATAATGATGACCATGATAATGTATGCTCGATAATCTATACTATATTACAAAAAGCATAAAGGGGGTTTCTTTTGGATGTGCCATATGCTGACAAATGGAATTTATTTGATTCACAAGTATATAACAATCATCAACGTAGGTTTTTATGAAAAGGAAAACATGCATATGGCTAACTAACATCTGATGGGATCATTCGGACACCCTAAATTCCTTCTCACTATCCTAACTAACAACTAACAAACAAAATTATTCCTCCTCTATCACTATTTCCCTCTGTAGCAGACTTAGGCACCTCCGATCTCTATTTTCCATGTTAACTTTTTATTTTTTGTTTTTTCTTGACTTATTTAATATTATTTATCATCTTTGTATGTATCCAAAAACACACAAACACACACACAGACACACAACATCTCAAGGATACATACTCTGTTAGAGGGATAGCTTTTTTCCGTAATTCTGTACCAATGCCAAGTTGATCGAGTGCACGCCAACCATTGATGTAAATACCAATTGCTGCCCCTGAAGCCCGGAGGGTGACATATTTCTCCAAAATGAGACTATGTATTCCTTTCCTGCACAAGTTTGCATGAAAAAGAAATCAAATGTAACTCTGAATCTAACCAGTAAAATTATTCCACTATTTGTGCAGAAAATGTATTTGGAGATGATGATGGGTTGTTAAAAAGGATCAATTCTCCACGATATAGCAGCTATATACATATAGTTTTTGGCACCCTTTTCTTCCTTCTTATCTATCAGATGCAATGGAGTTGGTCCTGATGCTCTAAATGGGAAACCAGATTTCTAAGGGTATACATAGCATAAAATGGATCAATGTTCATTTTGATAGTACCATCATAAAATTTTACACAATTTGTCTTTGTAGAGGAGCTGGATTACCTCTGTTAGTGTGACAATTTAAAAGCAGAGTACAATATGCAATTACCAATTATACACTAATGAGGGAAAAGCATCTACCAATCAACAATCAACTTGAGTTTCTGGATCGAACCTGCTGATATTAACCGAACCAAAGACTTTTGGGTTGGATTTATTAGCATTGATCGGCCATTTCTTTTTATTTTTAAGAAAAGGGATGGCAGGAGCCAGATTTCAACTGATATCCATGTCTGACCTTTGGGAACCTAGAGAAGGAGAGGAAGTCCTCTGGGATGCATTCCGAGTGGTCCCAAGGTTTGAAGCAGACCACAAAATAATGAGACAACAATACATCATAAGAAAAGGAGTCAGGCCAATTGCAGTGAGATATCTTTAAGAGAGTGAAACATTGTTGTGAGATTTTTTTTTTTTTTTTTTGGTGTCACAACTAGTGCTTAATTCATCTTGTGACCCTCCGACTTAGGCAACTAGAAATTATGAGGAATGATCTTTAAAAGAAGGCCTCTGAAGCAAGGAATTTATACCTGTCAAGAGCTAAAGCAGTGGCAAGCCCACATATTCCTCCTCCCACAATGACAATATCATGGTGCTCCTCCACTGAGCCCATCTCCCCTTTCCTTTCTCCTCCTCACTTCACCTTCCTCCCTATAATTATATATATATGGCCTCCACTGCCACCTATTTCATGATGTCTCTCCTCTGGGTAGACAAACATTAATCTCTTTGGTTAAAAAAATATTATAATACGTCAGATGCCTCCATTTATGGTTCAGCAACGTTGTCCATGTGATGTGCTTTGGGTTTTTTTCGGAATGTAAGCCGTCCTGTTCTTTCCTATTAGAAACAACGTATCACTTATGAATTCGTAATCATGATCACTGTTATCCTGTCCCATCATGTTAAGCTATATAGGATGTATGTGGACTAATAAAAAGAGACGGTGCAGCTCACGTAAGATTTGCTGCACCAGATGCGCTGTACAAAATCTTTTTCTTTTAAATATAGACCCGGCCTAAATTAGTTTGGGAAAAGTCTTTGTACATCGCCTCCAGTCACCATCCTTTCTTATTGGTCGATACCCATTAAAAAATGTTTAAATACCTTTACGATATTTCGAGAAAAAATTACGACACCCTAGTTTTAAACTTATGATATCGTAGTTATAAAGTTAAGACACCCGTTTAGAAAGCAAAAAAAATTACGCTACCCCAGTTTAAACTTACGGCACCGTAGTTACAAAATTAAGACATTCGTTCAGAAAGCAAAAAAAAAAAAATTACGACATCCTAGTTTTAAACTTACAACACCCTAGTTTAAACTTAAGACATCCGTTCAGTAAAGGTGTCTCTACATAAATTCAAAAAAAAAAAAGCTTTCTGACATGCATTAATATCCGTTTAGCTTTTTTTTGAAATTTGTATACAGACACATTTTCTGAGTGGGTGTCGTAATTTTATAACTATGGTGTCGTAAGTTTAAAACTGGGATGTTGTAAGTTTTTTTTTTTTGCTTTCTTAATGGGTGTCTTAATTTTATAACTATGGTGCCGTAAGTTTAAAACTAGAGTATCGTAAGTTTACAACTGGGGTGTCGTAATATTTTTTTGCTTTCTAAACGGGTGTCTTAATTTTATAACTACGGTGTCGTAAGCTTAAAATTAGAGTGTCGTAAATTTTTTTCTCGGGATATCGTAAAGCTGTCTTAATATTTTTTTAATGGGTATCATGCGTATATGGACCAATAAAAAAGAATGGTACAGCCCATATAGGACTTGCTGCATCGAATGCAATTTTCGTTAGTTTAAGCCTTAACCATGGTCAGCTTAAAGTTGGGCCAATTTGATACACTGTGGGCCAGTTGGAGTCCACTTCCAACCTTAATTTTGCTAAGTAGTCAGTTTTGTCTTAGATAGTACGTGCAAACTCATGCATAAGTTTCGTATGCAGAGAGGAAAAAAAAATCCGCACACAAATAATATTAGAGATATTTTGCGCATAAGCTGTGTCTTTGAGAAGAGGGAGTCGGTGATTTTAGGATCAGATAGGGTGCGCATGTCTGCACGGCAATTTTAACCTCAACCTTCTTTCCTTAACCTCAGCAACCCTACTCCAATCTTTTTCTGTAGCTCCTGGTTAATTGACCATATTCTCTAGAGCCATGGGCATCTCTCATGCCAAGAACAATTGCATCTTTTAAGCGATCAGAGCCTCCTTGATCAAGGAGTGGGCTCATTGTTAGGTTTTGCCTCTAATTCTCCTGGTAGAACTCACGTTTTCTATCAAGTCACGTTCAAGGATCCTGAGCCGCTTGCAACCTGTTTGACCAATGCTTTGACTCTTCGGAATGCGCCCGCTTCACGGCTTCCTTGGAGAACGATTTCCCTGAAAAGTTCCGAGTCAGCAGAACGCACCTATTCTCTATTCATTCAAACCCTAGAGACTAGGGTTTAAATACATCCACGAAGTGGGCCAGGCCCAGACTCAACAAAAAACTCCCATGGACTAAACCAATGAGATTAAACTAATCCCCAAGCCCGTGTACACCCGTGACTTGATTTAATCTCAACCCTTGGACTCAAACCCAGCCCAATACAAGTTAGCCCACCTGGGCCTTGATAGCACCACACCAGGCCCAACAATCTCCACCTTGGTGCTTTCAAGGCCTCAGCACGTCCACTGTGTCCATCAGCTTTAACAACGAAATACACTTTTGAAAACTGTCCCGTGGAAGAACCTTAGTCAGTGCAACTGCTGGATTTTCTTTGGTGTATACCTTCACCAGCTCCACCTCACCATCTTCCACCAGCTCTCTGATCCTGTGGTATCTGAGGTCAATGTGCTTCGTCCTGGCATGATAGACTGCATTCTGCGCAAGCATCAGAGCACTCTGGCTGTCACTATGCACCTGGACAACCTTCTGATCAAGTCCCATCTCCAGCATCAAGCCCTTCAGCCAAAGAGCTTCCTTTGCTGCCTCTGTGATACCTATGTATTCTGCCTCCGTGGTAGATAAGGCTGTGATGGGCTGCAGACATGATCTCCACGATACTGGACCACCAAACAAGCTGAACACAAAGCCTGTTGTGGATCTCCTAGTGTCCACATCTCCACCAAAGTCTGCATCCACGTACCCATATAACTGCCCACGAGCCTCCTTGGATAAGTTGGATCTCTCAGCATCTTCTTGCTGTCCATAGCAAATACCAACCCCAACTGTACCTACCAAGTACCTGAAGATTCCCTTCAGTGCTCGCCAGTGCTCCCTACCAGGCTGCGCCATGAACCTGCTCACCTGGCTCACTGCATGGGCTATGTCTGGCCTACAACATACCATGGCATACATAAGGCTCCCAACACCAGAAGCATATGGTACCTTCTCCATCTCCTGAGCCTCCACCTCAGTCTGTGGTGACATGGTCTTCGATAAGGAAAAATGTGCTGCCAAAGGTAGTGCTGTCGGTTTGGCATCCTTCATCCCATATCGCTCCAGAATCTTTTTAATGTAGCCACCCTGACTCAGATGCAGCACACCTTTGGATCTATCTCTGATGATTTCCATCCCTAGGATCTTCCTGGCTGGCCCCAGATCCTTCATCTCAAACTCCCGAGACAAAGCTATCTTCAGTTCCTGTACAGCCTTCTTACTCTTGCATGCTATCAGCATGTCATCTACATACAAGAGTAAGTACATCCTAGACCCATCATCCAGAGATTTAACATACACACAGAATCATACTCACACCTAAAAAGTCCAATGCTCCTAACATAAGTGTCAAATCTCTTGTACCACTGCCTCGGCGACTGCTTCAGCCCATACAGAGATTTCTTCAGCAAACAGACTTTCCCATCTGATCTTGGTTCTCTAAACCCTGGTGGCTGCTCCATGTAGATGCTCTCCTCCAAATGACCATGGAGGAATGCTGTCTTCACATCCATCTGCTCCAGCTCCAAGTCCTGAGCTGCTACAATACTCAATAATAGTCTGATGGAAGTGTGCCTGACAACTGGAGAAATATCTCACCATAATCGATGCCTTCTTTCTGAGAGTATCCTTTGGCCACTAGTCTTGCCTTATACCTGATACCCTCTTGTTCTGAAGCTCCTTCCTTGCGCTGATAAACCCATTTACAACCAATGGGTTTCTTTCCTTGTGGCAGCTGGACCACCTGCCACGTATTATTGCTGTGAAGAGACTGCATTTCCTCTGCCATAGCATGGATCCACCTATCTCTATCCTGACTTTCCATAGCCTCCTCATAGGTGAAAGGGTCTCCATTCGCTGTCACCAGGGCATATGACAACGAATCCTCAAAGCCGTATCGAACTGGTGGTCGCACGTTCCTCCTGGGCCTTTGCTGTGCGATCCCAGTATCAGTCCCCTGTCCAGCTGCATCCTGCTGAACTCCCTGGCTTCTACCCCCTCTGTCAGTCCTCTCCACCTGAATCTCAAATCCTCCTGGTCCACTAGCAAATGGCACAACTGTATAGGAGGTTATCTGACTAGTGTTACCGTGTTCTACCTCCTGTAGTCCCTGCTGTGCATCCATGCCACTTCTGTTCTGGAGGATTGAGCTCTCATCAAAGTTACATCTCTGCTGATGACAACCTTCTTCTCCAAGGGGTCCCAAAGCCGATACCCCTTGACTCCTCGCGGGTAGCCTAGGAACACCATCTTCTTAGACCTGGCATCCAACTTACTCCGCTCCCCAGCTCCAACATGCACATATGCTGTGCATCCAAACACCCTTAGATGGTTTAGGCTTGTCTTCCTTCCAGACCATATCTCTGGAATGTCTCCATCTAACCTGGTGTGCGGTGACCGATTGACCAAGTAGCTAGCTGCATCTACTGCGTCAACCCAGAACATCTTTGGAAGCCCTGCCTGCAGCCTTAAGCATCTTGCCTTTTCCAATAGTGTTCTGTTCATCCTCTCAGCCACCCCATTCTGTTGAGGAGTTCCCATCACTGAGAAGTGCCTTCTGATGCCCCACTCCTCACAAAAATCTGGAACTCCCTGCTGGTGTATTCCCCGCCATTATCAGACCTCAGACACTCACATTTTATGCTCCTACCTCAGCCTTCCAGATTTTGAACTTGGTGAAGACCTCTGATTTCTCCTTCATAAAGTAGATCCACAGCTTCCTTGAGAAATCATCTATCAGGGTCATAAAGTATCTTTCCTTGCATGGTCCCCAGACATTGTGTGTACAACTCCAGGGGTTCTCCTAGCTGACTGAGAACTGTACTCTCCTCTGCTTTCCCATCTGACAAGGCTCACAGATCTTATCTCCGCTACTCAAGTCTGGAAGCAGACCTCTCTTGCTCAGTTCTTTCATCCCCTTGTCTCCCATGCACGGTAATGCCACATCCTGTACACATCCCGGGAATCTTGCTCCACAGCTGCCACCTCAGATTTCACAGTCATCACAGAGCCCTCCATCTTGTATAGATTATTTTCCAGCCTCCTCCCTCTCATCACCACCATGGCTCCATTGGAGATGTTCAGAACTCCACTCCTGGCACGACTGCTGAAGCTGTATCCAGTCCGCTCCAAGTACCCCAGTGATACCAGATTCTTCTTGAGTTCTGGGACATGCTTCACACTGGTAAGAGTGCGCACTATACCATCAAACATCCTCACCCTCACTGTGCCAATACCTGCCACCTTGCAAGGATGATTATCTCCAAGAGTCACATTCCCCTCCTCAACCTCTATGTAAGTACTGAACCACGACCGGTTGGGAGTGTAATGATGAGAACAGGCTGAATCCAAGGTCCACATCTCTGTGCTGTGCCTGTGATCATCTGATACAATCAAGAGATCATCCTCCACCTCCTGATCTGCAATTGTACTCACAGACTCAGATCCTCCTTTTCTCCCTTCTGATTTTTCCACTTAGGACAATTCTTCTTAAAATGTCCTACCTCTCCACACTTATAGCACTTCAGCTCTCTCTTGCCTTTCCTGGACTTTGATCGTCCTCAGACTTACTTCTGTCCCTGCCCCTACCTCTGCCTGTCCTTTCCCCAACTGATAGACCCTCCTGGGGAACAGCTTCCTTGGTCATCTTCTCCCTCTGCTCATTCGTCCGAAGCACCGAGACAATATCTTCATAAATTAATGTCTCCTTCCCATAGAGCAGTGTTGTGACCAATGAGTCATAAGACGTGGGCATTGAACATAAAAGCAGAAGTGCTTTATCTTCTTCCTCCATCTTGACCCCAACATTCAGAAGTTCATTGCTCATCTGGTCGAATATCTGGATGTGACCCAGCACATCTCCACCTTCTGACATCCGAAGGCTGTAGAGGCGCTTCTTCAACATCAACTGCACATATTCTTCCCCATATAGAGGGTGTGCAACTTCGTCCAGAGTCCCTTCGGGGTCTTCTCCTCCAGCACTGAATAGAGGACTGAATCCGCCAGACAGCCCCTGATCATTGAACATGTCTTCTTCTCCAATGAAATCCACTGCTTGTCTGTCATCCCATCTGGCCTTTCCTCCAAAGCCAAATCTAAACCCTGCTGCACAAGGAGGTCCTCTACCCGGACTTTCCACATGGAGAAACTTCCCTTCCCATCAAACTTCTCAACCTCTATTTTTATGCTACTCCCCATGGCCAATTCCAAAAATAGCACAAAAATAAATTTTATAAAATAGAGAAGTACCTTGACGAGATTCTGTTGAAATTATTTCAACTCCTTGAAGGCCTCCAGATTACTCCTTGAACCAGGCTCTGATACCACTGTTAGGTTTTGCCTCTAATTCTCCTGGTAGAACTCACGTTTCTATCAAGTCACGTTCAAGGATCCGTGAGCCGCTTGATTCTTGGCTGAAACCTCCCCTCTCCTTTGTGTTGACCAATGCTTTGACTCTTCGGAATTAATTCCCCTTATTAATACCTTTCCGTGAGAACGCCCGCTTCACGGCTTCCTTGGAGAACGATTTCCCTGACTCACGAATTTCCTTGGAGAACGAACGCTGGCTTCATGGCTTCCTTGGAGAACGCCCGCTAACGTTCTACACGCGGCTGAGAACGGAAGAAAAGGAGAGAGAGAAAGATAGGGAAGGGGAAAAGAGGGCTGCCGCCTTGCAATGAGAGAAGAAATTTCTGGGAGAAAAGAATCTGTTCTCTATTCCATCCAAACCCTAGAGACTAGGGTTTAAATACATCCACGAAGTGGGCCAGGCCCAGACTCAACAAAAAAACTCCCATGGACTAAACCAATGAGATTAAACTAATCCCCAAGCCCGTGTACACCCGTGACTTGATTTAATCTCAACCCTTGGACTCAAACCCAGCCCAATACAAGTTAGCCCACCTGGGCCTTGATAGCACCACACCAGGCCCAACACTCATCACATGCACTAAATCCTCTGCAACTGTTAACCATGCATCTCCAAAAGTTCCGAGTCAGCAAGCACCATGGAGATTATTATCTTTCAAGGGTGAGGCTCAACGATCCAAGATGGCAATTCTTTATCCTTGACAAGCTTTTGGTCCTTTGAAACATCTAAATCTGAAGTTATTATTGATATGCTGTTTGCCTTACCATCAGGAGGACATATCCGAGCTACAATTCAATGGACTAATGTTCAGCATTACCTCTTAGCCAGAGAATATAGCAAAGAAATTGATAGATAGCAAGGTCTTTGCCGGGACAAATTCTTTACAGATGTCATAGGTTTTGATAGATTCATATCATTTACGTACAGCTATCATTGACTGTCAAAATATTTAACTCAAGCTATTCACAATGCCAGCAACATTAAAAAAAGTTTTTTCTTATTTTTGTACTACCATTCAAGGGAGTAATAGTTGACCGGAGTTTTTTTTTTTTTTTTCAATTACACAAAACTATTGTTTCTGAACATTGATCAGATGAAACAAGCACACAACATCTATCCTTAATCAGATGAAACAAGCACACAACATTTATCCTAAACCTAAAGAGAGCCACAATCATAATTAGTATGGCTAAGCGAGAAACCTCCCAGGAAAATAATCAGTATGGCAAGACATATCAGCTTCTTTACCCATGATGATGCCATGATAATTGATCCTACAAGATAAGACTGAGTAGATAACCTCATCACCCTAAGCCTCCTTTCATTCACATATTTATTCAATGCTCTTCCTATTCTCTTAGCCAGCTCTTGATCACTTGTTGCAACTGCTGGACCCTTTGGCATCTCTTGAGCTAAGCATCTAGCGAGCACAATTGCATCTTCTAAGCCAGCAGAACCTCCTTGGCCAATGAATGGGCCCATAACATGCATTGCATCCCCTGCGACTGTCATGGTGCCTTGCCAGAAGTTTGCAAAGAGCAAGTGCCATGGAGCTCGATACCTGAGATGTGTGAGGCTCAGTGAACTAATATCACAATGCTTCACGATTTCAATCATCTCAGGGGGGAATTCTTTTAATGACTCCAACGCAAATTCTTTGATGAGCACAGGATCCTTTTGGACATTTGAATCTGATGGAAACCATTAAGAAGTTAGCTCACCTCTAGATTAAGCAATGACAAGGTTCACAACATATAAATCTTTATTGAGACTAGCTGTCTGACATGGTTGCTGTATGCCTGTATCAGGTATGGATTACCTTGAGAAGGTTGACACAACTGACCGACAACCCAATGGACTAACTTTTCATCGACTGGAAGCCTTCCTAAGACGACACCATTACCCCTCAGCCGGCTGAAATGGCTACCAAAGCTGTGGCCATTTGAATAGCTAGTAAAACCTCGAACAGCAGATATTGGAAAAGCCTTTGGGGCTTGCAGTCCTAAAGATTTTGCAATGACTGAATTTGATCCATCACAACCAATTAGAACCTACAGCAACATATTCCAGTAAAGTTAAGGGGCAATTAACAGTTTGCTTTTTTGTGAAAATATTATGCTTTCACATTTGTTGTCATCACATAAAAACATAAAATTTAAGGTTCAAATTCTTGCTGACAGGAAATTTATAGCATGTGCTGAGATCATTTAGAACATAATTCCACTAAGAAGTGATGTGATATAAGGATTTCTCTAAGCATCGAACCTTATTCCAATTTGAGTTTCCTGAATGTTAATTCATCATTTTATATAATGATTATAAAAAAAATTGGGGACAGTTTCATTTCTTTTGATGTCTACGTTCTGCTAGTTTAAAACAATTTATAAAAGTAAAAATTATTAAAAAAAGATTTGGGTATAAAAGACACCCCTAACCCAGGAGGATCACTAGATATTTATGTTATCAACCAGTTCGGCCACTTAGGTAGATTTAGACAATATCCAAGAGCAAAATTCACTGTGTTTGAGGTTGAATTGCACATAAAAACTTTCAAAGGCTAAAACTTGCATGCATGACCTCTTTTTTTTTTTTTTTGAAATCAGATAATCTTTTGAGATCTAAGAGGGTGCAATGACCCCCAAAGGGTGATGATAATATCTAGGCCTCAAGACAAGATGATCAAAGTAAAACTAAACTTTTATGTAAGGTTTTGATAAAAGCATATGTTCCAATCTAGGACGAATTAGATGGTGTAAAAGGAGACAAAAGTTGTTGTAGAATTCAATATCTAACTCTAGGATTATTTCAGTTTTGGCATGACTTTCAGCTAGTCACTATTTTAGAAAAAACTCAGACTTTTTTCTAACTTGAAGAGGAATTCAACTCGATTTTGGGGATTCAAACCTTATTAGTATAGATAGAGGTATTGTAACCCAATTTTATCATATTAATAAAAGAGAAAAAGAGTCTAGAGCCTTTTTGCCACTTTATTTTATTATTATTATTTTTTTTGCAAGTTTCAAGGTAAGCAGATTGAAAGAATTACTTCTTTTCTCTCCAATCTGATTACTTTCTTTAGCCTCCTCATGCCTAAAGGCAAATTCTTTAACGAATGTGCAATGACTGCACATGAAACAGATTCCTCTTAGTTGTTCAAAACAAAGGCAAATTAGATACTTCAGCAATAATACGAAACCATCAAAAATACATCATTCAGTTCTTTTAGTAAACTTTATTGAGTAGGAAGGGTAGATTTGTTGATTAGTGTTATTGCAAAAACCATCTAATGATGAACCTAAGCATTGAATAGAAAATTTATAGGAGAGTGTTAGAGAAAAGATATTAAAGTTAGACAGATATAAAGGGGATATAATTTTACATGACAGAATTAAGTGATTATGAAAGAAACAAAAGAGGAAACAGGAAAATACAAAAGAAAACTTGTCATGAAAGTAGATACCACCTTAGCCTTAATTGTAGCACCGTCATCAGCATATATAATTGGGAAGGAGGTGATGGGGTCTGATCCAACTACTACAATTTGGCACCCAAAACGAATTGATCCCTTAGGTAAACTGTCAGCCAAGGTTTCGATCAGATCGCTCCTTTTTAAGCATCTTAGTCCTTCTTCCCTAACAACAGAAGGAACCCAAATGTGTCATTAGAAGCAGCTTGTGCCACTCTAACAAGATTGTTGGTGTTAGAGAATTTTAATAAAAGTTCGGTTGTTCTCTGAATAATTTGCAAAAATTAAGAACAATAATATGATTTGCCACTTCCTGATATACATCCCTTCACAAAGCTATATAAGGTGTGTGTTGTGTTAGGTCATGAGATGTACAGGAAGTTCTCTCAGAAAACATAATATTCAATAGATCAATTTGGCACCAGATGATTCCTTTGCACATATAATTGTCTCTTTTATCTCATTAGGATTACCTAAGATTGTTTTCAGACTCAGGTAAATAATAGGTTAAAGTCATGCTTACTTCTTTATCAGATTTTTGGGCCATTACTTTGTAGCCTATTTGCATAGCTTTTGGTTTTCAGGCATCGGTGATTAACTTTATGGTACTTGTGATATGAGTCATGGCTGATGAAGGAGAAACATAAAAGAAAAAAGAGTTTACCACATATGATCATGTAAGCTTTTAGTTTTCATCTGACAGATTACCATAGCATTCACTAATGGCTCACTAGCTCTTCAAGTTTAACAAAGATGAGGGAATGTTTGTTACAATTTTATATAACTCTCTTTTTTCATCTCAAACTGATGAAAATTACCAAAATTATTTATGTGAGGTTACAACTTGGTGTGGCAGGTGAGGCCCACAGCCAACTAACGGCAAACAAAATGAACATGAATTATATACCCCCTTTTACCACAATTCTCCCTTTCAATTACATAGTGCTTAAAGTTTACTATGGTAAAACTGAAGCAAAACTCTTTTTCTCTCCTTTTTTTTTCAGGTCAATAAGTCGATTTACCTTTAGTTCTTATCCAATACCATTTCTCACTCCCTTGGAAGAGGGGAGCCCAAGGCTAATTTCTGCTAAATCCACAATCAGAAAACTCTCAGAAATTACAGAAGTAATTGAACTTAGAAAACTAAAACCTATGCAAAATTGAGCATTTATCAGGTGCTGAATTTGTTTTACCCTGATACAAGCAATACATTTTTGTGGACCCATTTTAAATTATCATTAATATGGACACAATTTGAAGTTCATGTTGATGAGTTTATTTTCACAAGAATGCATGGAGAACTTTGATTACTCTGCCCTCCATACCATCCTCCAAAGCATCATCAATCCTATTACTACATCAAGCATTAGCTGTTAAAAAAAAACCTTCCTAGGTATACCTGCATGAAGTTGCTTGCATCTTGTTCTTGTGAACCCACATGTCTCGTATCCTGAATTCAATTTGCAAAATCAGACCTGAAATTCTTAGTACCTTGATGGTAATATGGAGGGGGGGAAGCACAATGTGCTGTAACTACTTATAATATTCTGATAATGATGACCATGATAATTTTTGCTTGACAATCTATGCTGTATTAAAAAGAGCATTGCGGGGATGGAATTTATTTGATTCACAAATGCATAGAAACACCAACATAGGTGGTTATAAAAAGAAAAATATGCATATAGCCAATCTTAATATTTTCTTCCACATTGATACCTCACATCTGATGGAATCATTCGGACACCCTAAATTCCTTCTCACTATACTAACCAAGCACTAACTAACAAAATTATTCTTCCTCTATCCCTATTTCCCTCTGTAGCAGACTTATCCACCTCCAATCTTTATCTTCCATTTTAACTTTTATTTTTATTTAATTGTGCTAATTTAACATTATTTATCATCTTTGCTTTGTATTTCAGTCTTTACTCAAAATCATGATACCTATTTTTGTATGGTCTTAACTATGTTTTTCCAGTTAACCTGCATCATGCACACATATATGCTAGTTAGGGATGAAAATATGTGCAATATAATGCTCAGGTTGTGCAATAAGCTCTCTCGGCCAACAAAAAAATAATGTCTCAAGAATACATACTCTGTTAAAGGGATAGTTTTTTTCCGTAACTCTGTACCAACGCCAAGTTGATCAAGTGCACGCCAACCATTAATGAAAACACCAATCGCTGCCCCTGAAGTTCGGAGGGTGTCAGATTTCTCTAGAACAAGACTATTTATTCCTTTCCTGCATAATTTTGGATGAAAAAGATCACATGCAACTCTGATTCTAACCAATGATACTATTTACATTATAAGTGCAGAAATATATATCCGAGATAATAGGTTGTTAAAACATAAAATGGATCGAGCATTGATGCTATAGCAATATACATAGAGTCCTTCGCCCCCTTTCTTCCTTCTCATATATCAGATCAATGAAGGAGTTGCTCCTGGTGCTCTAAATACAAGATTTCTAAGGGAACACATAGCATGAAGTGGATCCATGTTCATTCTTGATGGTACCATAGTATAAAGTGTTTAGTTTCATATTGATTATGTATTAACAAAATCTTAGTTGCTTATACAAAATAACACTTTCGAGCTAGCTTTTTTTATGTGGGGTTCTGAATTGTTTGTAAATAATTTCATAAAAAAGGTCTTGAATACTTTTACAGGATCAAGGAACATAAAACTTACGTTTTGGCTGATCTTTTTGGGTGAGATCTTAGGCCATAACAAGTTATCTTTGTGAAGGACCTAAACTACTTTTGTTAATGTGAAAATTTAAAAGAAAGCAGAATTTGCCATCATCATCTAAGCCACCAGCATAGGCCCATCCACCAGTCAACCTCTGGATGTAAATTACTAATATTAAGCATCCCAAAACCATTCGGGTCGGACAAATTAACGTTAATCAACCTTTTCTTTTTATTTTTGAGAAAGGAGGGGAGGAGCCAGGTTTCAACTGATACCCATGTCTGACCTTGGGAACCTGGGGAAGGAGAGGAAGTCATTTGAGATGCTCTGCTAAACAGCCTAATTGCCATCATGTGAAGGTGTTTCCATGTATTCAAATAAGAGATTCTATTAAGATAGCTTTGGGAAGGTAAAACATTGCAGTGAGATTTTTTTTTTGGGTGCCCCAATTAATTAATGCTTCATTCATCTTGTGACATTTATACTCCTTGAGGGTAAACACCACAGTAGGCAACTAGAAATAAGAAGGAACAATCTTTAAAATAACGCCTTTGCAGCAAGGAATTTATACCTGTGAAGAGCCAAAGCAGTGGCAAGCCCACAGATTCCTCCTCCCACAATGACAATGTCATGGTTCTCCTCCTCTGAGCCCATCTCTCCTTTCCTTTCCCTCCTCTCTTCACCTTCCTCCCTCTGCAAATATATATATATAAAGCTTCCACTGCAATCTTCGTGGCTTGGTCAACAAGTTTCTGTAGTTTTTCTATGCTGTGATGACTCCTTCTCCTTCTTGGTAGTCAATTATTTATCCTTTGGCTAAAAGATATTATAATATGTCACCATGGTACATGCATTCAGTCCATAGCATGGAAGACTTATTTGCTGTTCAGCAAGAAACAGCGAATCCCCCAAGGAAGAGAGCTATCCATTTGACGCCAGCGTTAACGTGTTGTGATTTGGACACTCTCGGGCATGGTCGAAGCTTAAATTTGGAAATATTATTATCGTATTTCATGTCCAAAAAAATAATATAAGTAAAGAAACATATTAAATGATAGTCGTAATATTATTATTTTTAACGCATTCGATGCCGTTATAGCAGCCGGTATTTCGGACCTCCTAAAAAATTTAAAAAAAAGAAATTGTTCGTGAGATATGCTTTGAGATTGTCATTCTTAGATGTATGCGACAGAGCTTCTGCTGTTTTGTTCTACGAAGCGTTGGATTCGGCTTAGACTGAGTTGAGTTCCACCCTGAATCGAATTCTGTTCGAAATATTTGTTAATTCAGACATTAAACCCAAGTTTAATTCAAACTTAAGCCCAATCCAAAATTTAATCGGATCAATCAAAAACCGAATTAACATACTAAAATTTTAATTTTTAAGTATTTATCTAAATAAGTAATTAATAATAATTATATGATCATTCAAAAAAAATTATGATATGACAAAATTATTAGAAAAAATTATTATAAAATTTTAAAAGCCATCATATTTAAGATTTTTAGAATTGCATTTAGATGCAGCATGGATCTGGAAGCTTTCTATCCTTCTCAGGGTTCAGCTCTTTATTTGGAAGCTGCTGTGGGATTGCCTTCCTACCTGTGCTTGCTTTCAAGGAGGGGTTGGCCCATCTAGCCGATATGTCCATTGTGTGGATGGAAGGTGGAGCCTACTGATCATGCCATCTTCTATGTCCCAGAGCGGGGCGGATCTAGCAGTCGATTGAGTATTATTGCAGATTGGATCATACGGGCTCTCCGCGCTCCCCTTTCTTAGATGACCTCCGGAGGGCCACTCAGCAGAAGAGTGCTCTTTGGGCTGCCATGGTTTATTAGATTTGGTTGTCCAGGAACCTGCTTATTTTTACTGATGATAGTATATCTTCCCACATGATTTTGTAAAAAATCAGATCCCTGACGATAGATTATGCCCGTGTTTCTCATGCTGTTGGTTCTGACTCCTCTGGCCTCTGGAGATCCCCTACTGCTTCGGCAGTAAACTGGCATACGGTTTTCATATTTTGGGAGCCCCCTCCAGGGTTTGTCAAAATCAACTTCGATGAGTATCCGTGGAAGATTAGCAGGTTCTGCCTTTGTCATCCGAGGACTAGATGGTGACCTGCTGGCGATGGAAGGATTTGGCATTCTAGACTCCTCTGTCCCTATGACCGAGCTTTATGTTGCTTGGGCTGGCATCTCCTATGCTTCTCGGATTCTTCATGATTCTTCATGCTTATAACCTCATTATTGAGGATGATTCTATGATTGTCATCCGTTGGCTGCGGAAGGATAATTGCTCCCAAGTCCCTATAAATTCGCTTCTATGTGATATATGGTCTATCTTGCGGGAGGTCCATAGAGCCCAGATTCGTCATACCTATCGTGAAGCTAATTCGGCGGCCGACTGGGTGGCAGCGTCAGTGGCTCATCATGTTGGTTCTTGGATTTGGAGGCAGGGTGACTCCTGTCCCTTTGTTATATAGCAAATATTGTATTCTGATCAATCTGGGTTGACTCGTACTCGCTTAGTATGATCACCCGCTTGTACAAAAAAAAAAAAAAAAAAAAAAGGGTCAATACTTCAAGCCCGTTCAAAACCCATCTAAATGTTTTTGAGCTTTAAAATTAAAGCTAGTCCCCATCCTAGTTGGTTTGGACCTGGTCTACGCCCGCTCGGAGAAATTAAGCCAATTTGATGTGCTGCTCGTGCCCGCTATCTACCATAGTTTCGTGGGAAATTAGTTTTTGTCCTAGATAGTATATCAGGATTCATGCATAATTATTTTATACGGAAAGAAAAAAATTCATGCAAAAATAATATTGTGGATATTTGCTCATAACTTCTGCCCGATGATTTAGGGTAAAAGTGATGAAGAATTGATTATAATGTTATAGGCAAGTAAAATGAAGATCTGGAATGCTTCACCATTAATGAGTACTTCAGTTTTTTTGTTAAAATTTTATAAAAAGGGGAGGGTAATACCTAAAATAACATACTGTGATAAAGTATGTGAGGAAGCTTGAAATAATACTAGGGTAGCCCTATATGATAATTTTTGCTGAACAAGGATTTGTATAACCAAGAGCAAATAGTTAGGGCTAGGCTCAATGCTTATGGTTGTGATTATCCCTTGTGACTGTGCAACGATCAGATAAATTTAACACCTTAACCATATTGACTGTCTAGCTGGTTATTACGAACTACATACAATTATGTGAGGGAACTGTTCAATATTGCTCCATGGAAATTCGTTCCTTAGTGGATTTCGATATTGTTCAACTCCTTCCCCCTACTTCAACCAGCACTTTCTGCTTTTTGTTGTTGCTGACTTACTCATCTTGAAACCTTAGTACGGTCTGTCCCTTCTTAATGATTATTATGAAACCTGAAGGAATGTCTATGTGTGCTTTTGCATTAGTCACTGTTGTTTTATTATCTAAATTGAGGTTTTTTCTTGGTCTTTTTTAATACCTATATTAAAACATTTTGTTGCTGCCGGGATCCGTCCTCCGACTCGGGCGCGGTCGATCCTCGGGAAATGGGGTGCGGCGGACCTGCAAAACAGGAAGCCCACACGCGGAGGGACGCCGGGGGTGGTCCTCCGCGGAAGGCCCTCCGACGCTCAAGTCAGTGAGGAAGGAATCGGCGATCAACCAGACAAAGGGGAGGTGGATCTCTCCGGGAGACCTCTCCAGGGGGCGGCCGATCGGGAGCTCTAGGAGGAGCAGAGCACCGACGAGCTGCCGGAAGAGAGGAATGACTCCAGAGTTTTGGGCGTCAAGAGTCGCGTACCTGAGGGAATCTACCAATCTGACCTTTATAGACTGTCACCTGGAGACTTGAGCATCTTCTGGAAGGTACTGAGGTTGTTACGATACGGGGGTAGACAGAATCAGGCCGTTGTGGGGCCGTTAGAATCCACGCCTTATCTGTTAAGGGATCGACGGCTGAGAGAGCTCCTTGATGTCTTGGGATCTGGGCGAGTAGACCTGAGGCGGTTACGATAGGTCTTAGGCCACGTCTTAACATGATTCCCTGCCTAAGGTGCTACTCGGGTAAGCTTGAGCTCTCCCGCGTCAGGTTCCGCGGAGGTAGACGTCAGGACGTGGATCGCTAGGTAGTCGCGGGCTACGGAAGCCCGGAAGAGGCCGAGCTGCGGAGGCCCGGAAGGGGCCGAGCTAGGGAAGCCCGGAAGAGGCCGAGCTAGGGAAGCCCGGAAGAGACCGAGCTAGGGAAGCCCGGAAGAGACCGAGCTAGGGAAGCCCGGAAGAGGCCGAGCTAGGGAGGCCCGGAAGAGGCCGAGCTAGGGAAGCCCGGAGGAGACCGAGCTAGGGAAGCCCGGAGGAGACCGGGGAAGCCCGGAGGAGACCGAGCTACGGAGGCTCGGAGGAGGCCGAGCTACGGAGGCTCGGAGGAGGCCGAGTTAGGGAGGCCCGGAAGAGGCCGAGCTAGGGAAGCCCGGAAGAGACCGAGCTAGGGAAGCCCGAAAGAGGCCGAGCTAGGGAAGCCCGGAAGAGACCGAGCTACGGAGGCTCGGAGGAGGCCGAGCTACGGAGGCTCGGAGGAGGTCGAGCTAGGGAAGCCCGGAAGGAGACGGTAGGAGGAGGTCAGCCTTAGCCGCCTTGCACGGATATCAATGCAATGACGATTTTACCCCCCAACACATTTGAAGAAAATTTTGATGCTCAGAGTAGTAGCACATAGAGAAATTTTTGACTCTGACCATATTTGATTTATTCAGCTTTCAGTTAAATCTCTTAGCATTACAAGTGAGATGTCCATTCTAATTATGCCCATTTTTTAAAATTCCTTGTGCTGGCGTCATAACATTCAAGGCCTATAGTTGCACTTGGCCCAAGATATTGAACTTGCATGGTCATTTTGAAAAACTGCAGGCCATGGTCTCTTTTTTGTAGTTAAATGTTCTCCTAATCTGTGGTTCTCAGCATTATTTATTGCAAGTATTTCACCATTTAATTTCTGTGCCCACTCTTGGTCCTTACTAGTTTTAATATTGTAGAACCATTTTTTCTTTTAAGTTATTCCATCTTACAACTAGATATTTTGCTCATCTCCTTTATTACTATTACTGGGCTTGAAACTAGATATTTCGCTTATCACCTATACAACTATTACCAGGCGTGGAACTCTGTTTCAAGCTATGATATTTTTGAACATTTACTAGGATTAGATGGAGGCACATATATACGTATGTTGTATGTGTGGTAGCCACATTAACCAATTTTATGAACTTCACCTGGAAAACAACTTAATATTATATTTCTAGTAAAGAACACCATAAATAGCACATCATTGTGATAAGTAACCAATGTCAATATCCTTCACTCTGCATAAAACCATAACAGGCATGCACCTCCTTGACTACCATGTCTCAGTACTTTGCAATACCTGCATGTATTGCCCCAATGATCATCCATAATTGGGCATGCCCACTTGCTTAATGGGATGTCTGGCTGTCTTCTCTGCTTGTCAAACTTGGGCACAAGTGCCCATCAGATTTTATTTTATATTTTTTACTAAGTATTTTATTGATGTTCCCCTGTATGATTCCTCTCAGGAGTTATAGAAAACTCGAGAAATGTTATCCAGCAGTTATATAGTATATGTCCACCATCTGAACATTCAATTATGGAACTGATAGGGCTAGTTGACCCCATGAAAAATTAAATTTTTTGGGCGCCTCCAAAGGGCGCCAGCCCCCAGCGCCGGTCCCCAGCGTCAGCCTCTAGCGCCGGCTCCCAGCTCGGCCTCCAGCGCCGGCCTCCAGAGCCGGCTCCCGGCGCCAGCCTCCAGTGTCGGCCTCCAGCGCCGGCTCCCAGCGTCGGCCTCCAGCGCCGGCTCCCGGCGCCAGCCTCCAGTGTCGGCCTCCAGCGCCGGCTCCCAGCGCCAGCCCCCAGCGCCGGCCTCCATCGTCGGCCCCAAGGGCCGACACTTCCAAGACCGGCACCTCCAAGGCCAGCACCTCGAAGACAGTCGGCCCCAAAGGCCGACACTTCCAAGACCGGCACCTCCAAGGCTGGCACCTCGAAGACAGTCGGCCCCAAAGGCCGACACTTCCAAGACCGGCATCTTCCTAGCCAGCCCCGGCCTCTCCAAGCAAGGCGGCCCCGGCACATTCCTAGCCAGCCCCGGCCTCTCCAAGCCAGGCAGCCCCGGCACATTCTTAGCCGGCCCCGGCCTCTCCAAGCCAGGTCGGCCCCGGCACCTTCCTAGCCGGCCCCGGCCTCTCCAAGCCAGGTCGGCCCCGGCACCTTCCTAGCCGGCCCCGGCCTCTCCAAGCCAGACAGCCCCGGCACATTCCTAGCCGGCCCCGGCCTCTCCAAGCTAGGTCGGCCCCGACACCTTCCTAGCCGGCCCCAGCCTCTCCAAGCCAGGCGGCCCCGACACATTCCAAGCCGGCCCCGGCCTCTCCAAGCCAGGTCGGCCCCGACACCTTCCTAGTCGGCCCCGGCCTCTCCAAGCAGATCGGCCCCGGCACATTTCTAGCCGGCCCCAGCCTCTCCAAGCTAGGCGGCCCCGGCACATTCCTAGCTGGCCCCGGTCTCTCTCTAAGCAAGTCGGCCCCGGCACATTCCTAGCCGGCCCCGGCCTCTTCAAGCCAGGCGGCCCCGGCACCTTCCTAGCCGGCCACGGCGTCTCCAAGCAAGTCGGCCCCGCCCCGGCACTGCCTCCAGCGGGATGGGCCCAAGCCATCTCGGGTCGACCCGGCTCGGCCCCTGACAGGACGGACTTCCCAGTTCCCACCAGATCAACCCCCAGTGGTTCGAGAAATCGCCTCTCTGACGCGCGCCGCCCGACAGCATCAGACACACGCCGCCCGACAGCGCCGATGCGTGCTGCCCGACAGCCCCGCCGGTTGATGGGACGTAGCTCACTAACCAGCCCAGATTCATGCGAGGGCTCAGCAGAGCTTCTGATTCACGCAACCCCACGTGATCATGCCAGAATCAACCCCTATAAAAAGGTGAACCCACTCACCAAACAGGTATGCGCGATAACCCCCAAAATCGCCATCTAAACTCTCAAAGGGATTCCTCCTCTCGAAGACCCCTCTTTTTCCATACAAAACAGGGCTCACTCGAGCCCTTCTTCAGCTGTGACATCAGTCACTAACTTGGCCATCGGAGGGTCCCGTCGGAGGCCCCTCTGGCCCCGGGACTTCCTTGCAGGCAACCCGGTAAGGCGAGGATTCGAGGAGCGCCTCCGTTCCCGACGTCCAAGAGAGGTGATCGAGCGTCATTAGATTGGCGCGCCAGGAAGGGGGCATAAGAAAAAGTAGCGAACGTTTTCCCCGAGCTACATCTTTCGTCCCTTCTCTTCTCAAGAAGCCATGGTGGTGACTCGAGCCCAGGACGCCTCCATCAGCTGCCCAGCGGGGTTTTCCCCGCTGGCTAGGCAGCAGGAGACCGATCCCCCTGTTACTAACCCTCCGGTTGCCGGCCCACCGCCAGATGCCACTGTCCAAAACAGCGGAGCAGCTGGCAACCCTCTCACAGCAAGTCCAGAATCTCACCGCCATGATCCACGGGCTCCAACAGCAGTAGTCCGTGGCCACCCAGCATCAAACTGCTCCCCTCGCCAGTCAACAGTCAGCGAGGGGAGGCTCCCCCGGCGGGAGGCCGGTCGGTGAGGGATCGGCCGACGTCAAGCTTCCCCTAGGAAGCCTCGGCGAGCCCTCCAAGCGGCTGCGGTCCCTGACCACGGCCCCAACGAGTTTCCTCCCAAGCCACATCATCACGAGGAACCCAGGCAGAAGTCCCGACTTTCGTCTCCATCTCCTTCTACCTCCTCTTCTTCTTCTTCCTTCGAGCTATCTCGGAGGGCCCCGACGATCAACCGCCAGGCGGAGGAACGCCTGGAGGAGTACAACCGGTGCCTCGACGAGCTCGCCAAGAAGATCAACCATCAGCCGGAGGAAGAGTTCGACACTCGTCCTCCCTACACTCGCCGCATACTGGAGGAACCGGTTCCCTCGAGGTTCCGCTTCCCCCAGGTGGACCCGTATGATGGTACGACCAACCCCCTCGACCACCTCGAGAGTTACAAAGCTATGATGCAAATCTAGGGTGCCTCAGACGCCCTTCTCTGCAAGGCCTTCCCTGCAACTCTGCGGAAGGCCGCCGGTGTGGCATTCGCGCCTGCCCCCTCACAGCATCGACTCCTTCCAGGAGCTGGAGAGGGCATTTTGGCCCACTTCGACGCCTGCACCGGATCCCAAAGGTGGCAGACAGCCTCTTCTCCATCTGCCAGAAGGAAGGAGAGTCAATGCGGGACTTCGTGTCCCGATTCAAAACCGCCGCCCTCGAGGTCTACCATCTCGACGATGCGATGGCCTCCCTAGCGCTGAAGCGGGGACTCCTTCCGTCCCGCTTCACCTTCTCCCTGGATAAGAAGCCCCCAAACTCTTATTCCGACCTCCTCCTCCAGGCCCAGAAGTACATCCGCCCCAGCGAGGCTGACTCGTCCAGAAGGGAAGCCGGTAGGAGTTCCAATAAGAAGCCAACACCCATGGAACCAGCTGAGGGACGATCCAGGCAGCCCGAGCCATCCCGTCTCTTTGACCACCGGCCCCAGACTGGATCCTAAGGGGCGGTTTACTCCTCTCACAGCTCCGATCTCCCACATCTTGCTAGAGATTGAGGAGGAGCCTTACTTCAATGCCCACGCCCCCTAAAGTCAGTAAACCCCCACAACAAAGAGCTTTACTGCCGGTATCACCAAGACTTTGGGCATGACACCGAAGATTGCCGCCAGTTGAAGAAGGCCATTGAAAAGTTTGTCCAGCAGGACCACTTGGGCAGGTTCGTTCGAGGAAACCTTGCAACCCCAGGTGCGTCGGCCCCCTAGCGCCTCAGATTTGCCTTAACAATGCCCCAACGGAAGGAACAATAGCATGACCTCTTGAGGGGCGAGCAACAGCTCGGGGAGCCGACAAAAGGAGGCAAGCTGGCATCAAAAGGGGAAGCTTCTCCCCGCATTCGGAATGCCGACGGTATTATCAGTATCTTGCTAATTCTTTAATAAAGTATTATTCAGAATATCCTTATCTTATCACGCTCTTAGGATGAGTATATTTCTTAGACAGAGACCGGCTCCGCGTCGGCAACAAAGACCGACTCCGCGTCGGCACCAAAGACCAACTCTGCGTCGGCACCAAAGTTTGACTCCGCGTCGGCAACAAAATCGACTCCGCATCGGCAACAAAGACCGACTCCGCGTCGGCACCAAAAACTGACTCCGCATTGGCGCCAAAGACCGACTCCGTCGGCAACAAACCGACTCGGCATCGGCAACAAAGACTGACTCCGCGTCGGCGCCAAAACCGACTCCGCGTTGGCAACAAAGACCGACTCCGCGTTGGCACCAAAGACCAACTCAGCGTTGGCATCAAAGACCGACTCCGCGTCGGCAACAAAGACCGACTCCGCGTTGGCAACAGACTGACTCCGCGTCAGTACCAAAGACCAACTCCGCGTTGGCACCAAAGACTAAACTCCGCATTGGCAACAAAGACGGACTCAGCGTCGACACCAAAGACCGACTCCGCATGGCAACAAGACCGACTACGCGTCGGCACCAAAGACCAACTCCGCGTTGGCGCCAAAAGACCGACTCCGCGTCGGCAACAAAGACCGATTCTGCGTCGGCACCAAAGACCAACCTCCGCGTCGGCACCCAAGATCGGCTCCGTGTTGGCACCCTCAAGCTCAAGACCTGCGGATTCCAATCAATAGAGTTTCCTGGGGGGGCAGATCAACCCTGCAGAAGGAGACCTATTCTTTAAAGAAAAGGAACCTGACGACTCTCAGCTCTCAGGTCATCCTCCGGGGTTCAAAAGGTTCTCGATGGCCTCAACTTTGCCTCCAAAAATTTTCTGAAGTTCTACACTCCTTTCGCTAGCTGATGCGGGGCACGCAAGCTCAAGAAGTGTGGGGGGCATTTGATGGGGCCAGTTGACCCCATGAAAAATTAAATTTTTTTGGACGCCCCCAAAGGGCACCAGCCCCCAGCGCTGGCCCCCAGCGTCAGCCTCCAGCACCGGCTCCCAGCGTCGGCCTCCAGCGTCAGCCTCCAGCACCGGCTCCCTGCGCCAGCCTCCAGCGTCAGCCTCCAGCGCCGGCTCCCAGCGCCGGCTCCCAGCGCCAGCCTCCAGCGTCGGCCTCCAGTGCCGGCCCCCAGCGCCGGCCTCCAGCGTCGGCCCCAAGGGCCGACACTTCCAAGACTGGCACCTCCAAGCCGGCACCTTGAAGACAGTCGGCCCCAAAGGCGACACTTCCAAGACCGGCACCTCCAAGGCCGGCACCTCGAAGACAGTCGGCCACAAAGGCCGACACTTCCAAGACCGGCACCTCCAAGGCCGGCACCTCGAAGACAGTCGGCCCCAAAGGCCGACACTTCCAAGACCGGCACCTTCCAGCCGGCCCCGGCCTCTCAAAGCCAGGCGGCCCTAGCACATTCCTAGCCGGCCCCGGCCTCTCCAAGCCAGATGGCCCCGGCACATTCCTAGCCGGCCCCGGCCTCTCCAAGCCAGGCGGCCCCGACACATTCCTAGCCGACCCCGGCCTCTCCAAGCCAGGTCGGCCCAGGC